>JBBPBX010003647.1:35120-81267 GCA_038048925.1 Garcialebias charrua
GCAAATTACTAATCTATATTCACCTGTTTCCCATCGCGCCAGCCACAATCTTTTCTTCAACATCTCTATTAGAGTGGAACCTTCAGAGGAAACATATTATTTTCTCTGTTGGCTCAGAGTTAACGGCCCCTAAAGCTTCTTTGGTATCATGCCTTTCTGGGTGCTGGGAGCAAAGAGGGCGAGGTAATCTGTCCTTTCCCCATAATTCAGGCCAGTAAGCACAGCAGGCACAGTGGCATCTCTCCACAGTAAAGTAGGGAGACTTCAGCAGCTTCCACAGATTGTGATTTTTGTGGAGGATGAGAGAAGAAGAAGCTAAGAGGCTAGGAAGAAGATCAGGGTGCAGCACTTACAGTGAGTTCTAGCCTACTGCTTATATGGGAGCAGATAACAAATACAAAGTAGGAACATGCAACAAACTGAATAAATGAGGAAACAATTAAGAGTCTGAGGCAACCCACAGAAGCAGAGAATTACACAAGAGAGCTTGAGCATTTAGTCTGAGCTGGAAATAAACTGAGAAAACAGGCCTGTCTGCTATAAGTTCCTCTAATGATGCACAGTAAGTGCCAACAAGCACCATAAATGGAGACAGACAAGTTAATATTAGAGGCATCACTCGCTGGGTCTTAAAATAAATCGTGTCAATCTTTGATGCGTGTTGAGAAACCGAGGACGAGGACATTGCTGCAGCAACCATGTTAATCTATGCTGTTAATAAAAAAGGTAGGTCACAACGTTAAACATTAAAAAACCTCCACAAATCTTCTAAAAGTGCACTTGTCTTGCAAGTGAATAACAGAAAGAGGCAGAGAGAAGAAACAGCAAACATCCATCAGACACTGTCCTTGGTGGCTGGTGAGGGTGAGATATGACATGTTTAGGCCTGTTGTGATAAGCAATAAATCAATTAATCAATTAATCACATGATATCCATCCATCCATCCATTTTCTTCCGCTTATCCGGGGTCGGGTCGCGGGGGTAGCAGCCTAAGTAGGGAGGCCCAGACTTCCCTCTCCCCAGCCACTTGGAGCAGCTCCTCTGGGGGAATCCCAAGGCGTTCCCAGGCCAGCCGAGAAACATAGTCCCTCCAGCGTGTCCTGGGTCTTCCTCTGGGTCTCCTCCCGGTGGGACATGCCCGGAACACCTCACCATGGAGGCGTCCAGGAGGCATCCTAACCAGATGCCCGAGCCACCTCGACTGGCTCCTCTCGATGTGGAGAGGAGCCACATGATAATCACATGATAAATGGAAATAATTTACCTCATTTTCATTTATCTGCTTTATTGTTTCTTCATGTCTCTCTCTTTCTACTGAAGACACTGGATGACAAAAGGCTCAACTCCAATGCTCTTCACTGACCCCTCTCTTTCACTTTTCTTTAAAAATCTGTTTTAATCGTCCAAAATTGCGTTTTTGGATTGTTAAAAGCAGCTGAGAAGCTAAGCTACGAGCTAAGCTAACAGGCCGACCTCAGAGGGAAAAAACCTCCGTCTTGTCAAAACTGCAAAATTCACGATTGAAACCCGTGCCTTCAAGTAAAAAGTTTTTAACCTTCAAAAAGAAGCTTAGAACTTGTTTACTGATTTTTTTATTAAAAACGTTGTGTGAAAAATGCTATGCTAAAGAGCTCAAACCACACCGAGCGGCCGCCATTTTAAGCACCAAAAAAAAAAGGAAAGAGAGACAGCCCCATGTCAGGTCAAAGGGCCTCTCTCCCATTTTTCTTAAAGAGACACGCTGCTCACTCCCTCACTATACTGTACATCTTTCGGTTCCAACAGTCTTATACAGGGGCGGCCGTGGTGTAGTGGTAATGGCAGTCGACCCCTGATCGGAAGGTTGGAGGTTCGAATCCCGCATCCGCCCACCATGTGTCGTTGTGTCCCTGGGCAAGACACTTAACCCCGAGTTGCTCCCGGTAGGTCTGGATGGCGCCTTGCAAGGCAGGCTACCACTACCGGTGTATGAATGTCTGAATGAATGGGTGGATGGCTGGTATTGTAAAGCGCTTTGGGGCTCCTCACAGGGGGCTGGAAAGCGCTATATAAATAAACTCCATTTACCATTTATACTTCCATCTAGTGGTCAAAAAAGATACTACACACAAAACAAATAAACATTTCTTCTTAAATTTAACAATATTTACTAATAATTGTCAAATTTCAAACAATGTTATCGTTTATCGCAATAATTTCTGAGACAAATCACCCAGCAAAATTTGTTATCGTGACAGGCCTGGACACGTTCATGGACCTTTTCCCTCCAGCAGGACTCGAGGCCTTCACAATCAGCAGCCGCCAAAGTGCAAGTCAGAGAACAGTCAGTCTACCGTGACAACAAGCACCTGACCGAGGAGGGTGACTGAACTTTCAGTTTCATTTCGGACTCCTCTTCTCTCGGCAGTAACAGGAGTTTTTAACAAGAGAAGCACTGGATCATGCCCAGAACATTACTGTAAACAGCCACAGACTGGCAATTAGGACAACACACATGAATACACATGCACAAGAGAAAACATGGGGGTTTCGTTGGAGATGAGTGCCCAGCTGTCCCAGAAACGACCGAAGCCTCACTGAAACCTACTGTAGTGGCTTTCAATGGTCTCTGTGTGTCAGAAAATAAAAAACCTGGTGGATTCTGTGAACCACAGTCAGGGCAAAGTGCCCATCTTTTCTCTTTCTGGTACTGGTACCAAAAAAAAAAGCTTTTTCCATTCCCATAGGGATGGGGATGTTCACAAACACAAGTCTGCTCCACGAGTCAACAAAACCCAAGGTCCAAAACAAATTTTGTCCATCTTGTAATGAGTCTGAAGCAGGTTAATCCTCCGTGTCAAGTCTAAATTAATCTTTATATTGACGTAGAGCCTTTGAAGTGGGAATGTATTGATTATTTTATCACATACTGATAGGTGGGCTTCATCAATCATTAAGGTAGGCAAGAGCAACTAAAACCTGCCTGCGTGCTGATTGTAGGATTGACTGACTAAATGACTAAATGAAAAAGAAGGAAACACCCAATCTCCACACACGTCAACATGCACACACACATATTGCTCAGTCTCTAAGCCAAGTTTCTTCACATTCAAGAGACACATCTGAAGGACTGACCACAAAATCACACTTGATCTGTGTCGATGTTGTAAGTATCTCAATCTGCAAACATTTTTACAGCAGGCTGCGACGTGTTGCGCTATGGCCCCAAAAAAACACACACACAAAAAAACACCCAGTAGCTACCAGAAACACAGCCGAGCAAATCGCTCCCTCCAAATAAAACGCAAGCCACAAGGAGAGAACATTTCTCAGGCAACCAGAACACGACTCGCAGGGCCACAAGATTACACCCCACGTTTCCCCCAGCGGAGCAAAAGAGAACAAACTGGTTTCATGAGGAGCTCGTCTGCTGAATGCTGCTTTCCCAGCACGTTGACCATTTGTTTAAAGATATAACCAGTGCTGCAGAGACCGAGCGGTCAGTTTGAACTGAGATGATCTCAAGAGTTCTTCAGCTGTAGATCCAACCTTTTGTGACTGAAAGTGTGCCCTCTAGGTTTCTTCGAAATGTGCACCCGAGACGAGCGCTACGTTTAATCTCTTGATCCATGATGATCCGGGCTGTGTGTTTTTACACCCAGGCCCTGCTTCCCTCCTCAGAGCGGAGCCAGGTGAGGTGGAAGCGTGCCAGGACCACCACCCTGCATCTGTTCCAGGCAGGACGGATGTCAGTGTGTGGAGAGGAGTGTCTGTAAAGGTGCTGACAGTCAAACAGTCCCAGAGTGGGCCAATTCTGCCCAACCCGGGTCAACATGTTGCTCATTCCTGTCTGGACCGGCCCACTTTGGTTGGCCTAAAGCAGAAAGGGTGTGTGTGTGTGTGTGTGTGTGTGCTGGTGAAACAGAAAAGGTTGAGGATGAGGAAGCGGGTTGCTGCTCCTCTGCAATGATGCTCACTGGATCCGAACCAACGTACACACAGCAAGAACGAAAGGTCGCTCACGCTCAACAAAGATCCGTCCGGGTTTTGACGACCAAATAGTTTTGAAAATGTCACTCGGCTCCCGAGGAGCAGCGTCAGCAACAAGTTCTCTCCGGTGAGGAGCGTCCGAGGCCAGCAGCTGGCCGGTTTGAGCTGCGAAAAACGTGCCTGAAGCTTCGATGAGTCATCCAAACGTCAAAATCTGAGAGCACAGTTAAAAAGCCAAAGAAGGCGATGTCTAAATAAACAGCTCGTCTTGAACAGTGGAACAACGTTTTCGAGCTGAGCTTTGTTTAGGGCAGAATTTGCTGAGACACGAGAGCCAGAAGCCAAGACATACCACCAGGCGGGAGAAAACACTGGGGCACAAACCAGTGCATAAGGAGAGGCCTGTTATAGAAGCCAGGTGTACAGACAGACTAATAAAGGCTCTTGTTTCCTCTCTAATGGCTCCTTAAAGCACAGCATGACAAAACGCAGCTTACAGACATGTTTAGAGTTCACATTGGAGAGAGAAGGGCTGCCAGGGCCTTCTTACAAACATCAGAAACTGGTCTCATTATTTAAACTGGGAAAATACAAGCTATACATGAATACTGTACTGGGAAAACATTTTGACTCAACTGTATTATGATCAGTCTTAAAGATCCACTGACATCATCTTTGAACTTTGCATAAAATGGTACAAGATATATATCTTGTATCATTCAACTATGTTCATTTTTGCAAACAAAATGATAAATTAATGAAAATTCCTTTCAAACAGAGTTTAAAATTAACAACCGTGTTTCTTAATGGGACATCCGACTACACGCGAATGCACCATCTGTGACGTAGGAAAGAGGACCTTCAGTCTGCGTGCTAGGATAACTCATAACGTATTCTCTGCCAGATCACCTTTTTTTTGGTATAACTTAAAAAATGCCGGTACGTTGTGTCGCATTTGGGTGTTCTAATATCATCAGTGAACAAGTGAGCCTTTTCACTTTCCCAAAAGATGTAAGACCTTCGTCAAAAATTGAATAAATAAAGCTGCCCCCCCTTTGGAGCTCCCTCGCTTCCTGAAAAGGTAAGTCTAAAAAAAATACGGTTGCAGACCTAAATTAGAACCTGCTGTTTCTGCTCATCTAACTTCCTGCTTCCCAAACTGAAGACAAATCGCTCAAATCTTCACTTAGATTGCTAAATTCGTCGTTTTATTTCTTATCCGCCATGAATATGTAAAAGGTGCGTTCTAAAGACGTTCTCCTCCCTACGTCACAGATGTTGCATTTGCGTGTAGTCGGACGTCCCGTGAAGAAACACGGTTTTTAATTTTAAACTCACTTTGAAAGGAATTTTCATTAATTTATCATTTTGTTTGCAAAAACAAACATAGTTGAATGATACAAGATATACCGGTATATCTTGTAACATTTTATGCAAAGTTCAAAGATGATGTCGTGAACACATTACCCCTGTTTTATTTTCTCTCCATTGGCTTCCAATTGATTTTAGAATTAAATTTAAAATTTTATTATTCACTTTTAAAGCTCTTAATGGTCTTGCCCCACTGTATTTGACTGATCTTGTAACTGTCCGTGAATATAGGAGAACACTGAGATCATCAAATACATTTCTCCTATCTGTTCCAAAGACCAACTACAAACGTTGGGGTGACCGGGCCTTTTCTTTCGTTGCACCCAGTCTCTGGAATAAGCTACCTCTGGACTTGCGCTCCATCACTCATATGGAGTCTTTTAAATCTAATCTAAAAACCTTCTTATTCAGGCAGGCTTTTAATGCCTAGTGGTTCTTTGACATTCTTGTTAGGTCTAAATTGTTTTTAATTTTTAACTGGCTGTTTTTTTTTATTTTTATTTTTTATTGTTTGTTTTTATTTCTGTATTGTTCAGCACTTTGTGCACCTTCTGGCTGCTGAAAGGGGCTCTATAAATAAAGATTGATTGATTGATGTCAGTGGACCTTTAAGTCTCCTGTGAGAATAAAACATTCCGTCATTACAATTTAAGTAATTAACAGGCGCCATATAAAACATTCAGTGTCCTTTGAATGTTGACGCTGTAAATTCTATTTAATTTGATTCAGATAAAGACATTTCCTACCTTTATAGTTAGTCTATTTGATGATGATCACATCAGGTGGATAACACAATCATGGATTATCTACCAGAGGAGCAACACTCATTTCAAGAAGCAACCTTCTGAATATGTTTCTGTGTAGGAGGCTGGAGTCATTTCCCAACATAAACATTGCACACAAATGTTCCGTGCAGCAAAAATGTCGGTGAACGCAGACTGTTTGAACACCGATCATTGATGAAAATATCTTTCCGCACCACAGGCAGGAAAAAGCTTTATGAAGTCATAATCAGTAGCAGCTGTCAAACAATTCTGTGGAGGGAGAACGAGACACAGGTACAGTAAAGAAAAAGTAAAGTTATGATTCATTTGTTGTAGAGCGATGGTACTTTCAGATGAACGTGGTCTTGTTCATGAATAAACAGTGTTTTTGTATATTTTACCATCAGCTGATGTTCTGCAGATGAAAACTAGTCCTGTAGGAAACTCCCAACCTTTCATTTCTCAGATGTTTGTAAAGAATGAGCAGGTGTTTCACGTTTGTCTACTGTTTCCCAACAAAGTTAAGCCAGGTCCTCTGGACTGAGTAAAAAAATGTTGAATGTTTCGACTTTTATCCATAAGACTTCTTCAGTCTGAGGAGCTGCACTACACTCAGTCTTATAAATAGCACCTAGCATAGTAGGTCAACCAGTTTACTGGTGACATCCAGAACTAGCTGTTCACATGATCAAGAAAGATAATCAGGCCTGTCACAACAAACAAACAAATTGATTAATCACATGATAAATTAAAATAATTGACCTCATTTTCATTTATCGGCTTTTTCGTTTCTTCGTGTCTCTCTTTCTACTGAAGACACTGGATGACAAAAGACTCTACTCCGGTGCTCTTCATTGACCCCTCCCTTTCACTTTTCTCTTTAAAATCAATTTTAACCGTACAAAATCGTGTTTTTGGATTGTTAAAAGCAGCTAAGCTGAGAAGCTAAGCTACAAGCTAAGCTAACAGGCCGACCTCGGGGAAAAAAACTCTGTCTTGTCGAAGCTCCAAAATTCAAGGTTGAAACTCGTGCCTTCATGTAAAAATTTGTTTTTCTCTGTGAAAAGAAGCTGAGAACTTGTTTACTGATTTTTTTTTTAAGCTTTGTGTGAAAAATGCTATGCTAAAGAGCTCAAACCACACCGAGCATCCGGCATTTTAAGAACCGGGAAAAAAGGAAGGAGCAAAAGCCCATGTCACGTCAAGGGGCCTCCCTCCCATTTTTCTTAGAGACACATTGCTCGCTCCCTCACTGTCCATCCTTTGGTTCAAACAATCTTATACTGCCATCTGGTGGTCAAAAAAGGTACTACCGGTACACTCAAAATAAAATTAACTAACATTTTTCTTAAATTTGACAATGACTAATTATTGTCAAATTTCAAACAATATTATTTTTATCGCAATAATTTCTGAGACAATTAATCAACCAGCAAGATTTGTGACAGCCTCACAATAACAATCGGTCGTTAATGTCCTGATGGCCGCTTGCTATTCACAGATTATTGAGCATGCATGAGGATATTTCGTCTACTTTCGGTTATTTTTGTTTTCTCTACTTGGCTAATGCTTACTCTGTGTGTAGTGTTCAGTCTAAATGTTATTCCTCTTCCACTTCTTTATATTTCATAACTGGTTCTGTTAGTTCATGTAGTCTGAAGCGCATGTGTCAAACAAGGCCCACAGACCAATTCTGAATAAACGTTCATTTTCCCCAGACAAAAACTGGTTTAAATGTAGCTCTAAGATTAAATTAGAATGATAAGATTAAATAAAAATCTTAAATATAGTTCTTAGATCTAGTTATCACGTCTGCTGTAATGTTCCTGATGGTTTTATTTGACTTGTCTTTTTCATTGCAAATACAGAAGACAAGTTAACTATGTGCACTGCGTCACCGCTGACAACCCGGAAATGTGGGCTGGTGTTGTGCCAAAAATCGATTGGATGCCAAATGGCGGCCGCGGGAGCATGCATGGGAGGATTTTAACAAGAATTTAACAAGATTAACACTTAAAAACAATCATTTGTTTGGTCAAAACTATAGTAAATGTGTGTCTCAGTCTAACTTTTCTTTAATAAATGCACTTTGACGATCATATCAGCTGCATTTCAAAAGCCGATTCGGGGCTGCGGGAGCATGCATGGGAGGGCTCACTGTGCATTTCTTAGAAATTTAACAAGATAACCACCTAAAAACAATTATTTGTTTGCTTGACTTCATAGCAAAGGTGTGTCTCAGTTATACTTAAAGGGGACCAAAGATGCAAAATTCACTTTTTAATGGTTTTTTTACAGGGTATATGCAGGAATAATGAAGTTAATTTCAATACCTTTTCAAGACTTTTTAAAGACCTTCCAAAATAAATTCAAGACCTTATCGTCACTTTGTATTTTTGTTGTTTTAGGTTACAAAGACTCGTAGCTATTTTAAAGTAACTTGGTTGAACAATGGTGAATAAGAAATAAACACAGCAATCATTACATGTGCCTCAGTGCAGTTGCTTTGCATTCCAGCAACTCTTCAGTTTACACCAGCTCACTTGAGTTTTTCTTTACGTCTCCTTCTCAAGACATTGGACTTGGTGATCAGTTGGGCCATTAAAGAACCTGACTTTCCCTCTGCCTGCTCGGCCAACTGATCTGCATCTTTTTGCAGAGAATTGCATACCTCTTGTGGAACTTTTCTATTTTTTTTCAGCTCTTCTAACTCAGCTTCAGCGTTTATGCCCATCGAGGCTACGCTCATCTTTTTTTAACAAAATGTACAATAAGCCTCGCGGTTATTCTCGGCGACAGGCCTCAGCCATTCTTGGAAATCAGGCATCTCCAACCAGGAGTCCGAAAACTTGCATTTACCCATTGTTCTCACGGTCTCGCGGCAACTTACTCAAACACACAAACCGTGTTTCCATCCATTTTCATTTCGAATTTTGAGCTAATATTTGAAATCTCGCAAATATGTAAATACAAATTAATGAGGATCAGAAGTGTTTCCATCTACTGGCTTGAAGCGCTTCTACCAAGCCACGCACAGCGTCATTACGTCAGACGTCAGCGTCATTACGTCAGACGTCAGCACTGCGCATGTCTACAGTAAACAGGAAGTAGCGGTTGAAAACAGAACCCGACCACACATCTCGTCAAAATGGAGAGAATATTTCAGGTACGTGTTGCTATCGGGCAAGTTGTATTTATTCTGTCATGCCAACTAGTTTTAGCGATGTTACATGTTGTCCGGAGCGGAAACAGCTGATCAGTCACGTGACGTGAATGTTCGCCACGGCAGCACGAGTCGGCAAATGTGTTTCCATCTGTCGTTTTGCGCATCTGCTCGGTTTCGAAGATCCCAAAAACCACCTCAATCGAGCGTATCTACTTTTTGGCGAATTTCAGGAAATAACTTCGCATTTTGCCGTTTCCATTAAGCTTTTCTGCTGCGATACTTCAAAATGCGCACCTAGAAACCTTGATGGAAACACGGCTACAGACTCAACTTGGAGATAAAGCAGCCGCGCATGCGCACAAGATAGGCCTAGCCGTAAAGGCTGTTGTAACCTGACACTCTAAATTTGTACGAAGCAGTTTCCGAATCCTCCGCGGTGAGGAAAACAAATATTAGTCATACATACTTTTTGCTGTCAAATTATTTAAAGCTAGAATAACAGCAAAAAAAATAATACCTCATCAAATCGCTTTCAAGACTTTTTAATACTTTTCAAGACCCTTAATTTTCCCAAAATTCATTTATCAACTTTTAATAACTTTCAAGACCCCGCGGACACCCTGTTTTACTCAACTTTGAATATGTACTTCTTAAAAAAAACAGTCCTAGGGCCAAAAAAATGCACCCAGTGGTATATTTACTCTAAGTATATTTATTTTTCAGTGATATAAATGTCTCGTTTTCAAATCCTGGCGCTTGTGATGTCACAAGCCGTAGGACAACCCACCCCAACCTGAGTCCAGCCCCTCACCTAGCAACCCCTGGTGATGCTCCACCCACTTCAGTATAAAAGACGTCACGGTTGTTTTTCCTGAGTTCATCTCAGCACAATGGCTCCTAGAGTTCGATGTTTCGTTGTTGTTAAAATGCAGTACCACTAATAACTAATTATCTATCAACGAAAAAACTTATTTACGGGCTCTTAAATCAACCGGACGACTGCTCACGGACCATATCCGGTCCGCGCCGGATGTGGTCCGTGAAAAAAGCGGTCCCCGCTAGAGAGAGCGTGTATAGCAGTTAGCAGCCTTATTGCTTGTTTTCGAAGAGTCAGACGAAGAGTTTTTAACATGGAGGGTGAACTTATGGATGTTTCTCAGCGGCCTACGCGACGCGTCAGCGCCTCATTTGCCCTGCCCAAAATGGCGTCTGCCTCTGGGTCTGCCTCAGGGTCCCCTTTGGAGGGCGGAGTTAATGTCAACAGATTTTTGAAGGGCGTGGCCTTATCATAAACAGCCTGTTCAGATCGTAAGTGAGAAAAGGCACAACTAGAAAGGGGATATTTTATTATCTAAGAATTATTTTGTGCATTAAATTGAATGAACATGGTCTGGATAGCCCACAGACATATCATAAAAATTTATAAAACCAATATTTGGTCCCCTTTAATAAATGCACTTCAATGGTCAAATTAGCTCCATTTCACCGGGGCGGCGCAGCAAAATGAAGCTGATATGACAGTTGCTTCAGGCGAGCTGGACAAAGGTGGCAGGCTATGGCAAGCCAATTACGTCATTTATAACAACTTTTACATATTAAATGACACAACGGCATGCCATAATACTCGAGTGCCATCTAGCAGGCAGCTGAAAATGGTAGTGTTCAATTTTGTCAGTCAGACTGAATGAAAACTGTCACATCTCAGTCAAAAATTGGTTTATGAATATGGGGAAAATCCATAAATATGTTGCTTTGGTGTATAAGTCGCAGGGCATGCAAATTATGCACACACAAAAAAAGCGACTTATAGGCCAAAAAATACGGTACACAAGGTTAAATGGAGCAGAGGGTATCTTAGGATAAAAGTACAGTTTGATGCAGTAAAGCTCATGGTGCTCAGTGTGTAAAGAAATAAAGGTAATGCAGTTTTCAAGTACGATCTCAGACAATGTTCACAATAAAGGCCAGCTGTCAGTGTGCAGAATATACTGTTTTCATGTTGTTTTAGTAATCCCACATATTAGTAAAATGCTCATCATCAAGTAGCTGCAAAATGTAGATTTTCAAACACATTTCAGGTATGCTCATGGAAAATGAATTGCTGCAGAACATCAGCTTGTGTTAAACTGTACAAACGCTGTTTACTGATCAGCAAACCACATTATTTCTGCAGTAGAGAAATCATTTTTTGACTTTTGTCCCTTTACCTCTGTCTGTGTGGTGTTTTCCCTCTACTTTTCTTTTCCTCCTTCCCTGGGCACCAGAGAGCTTTGCAGTTCACATGTTGGGCTCACGTGAGCACCAGAGCAGTGAGGAGGAGCAGGTACAGTCTGCCCCTTTTCCACTTGCTCGGCCCAGAGCGGCTCAGTCTGGTCCGGTCTGGTTCAGTTCGGATCGGCTCACATGTAGGTTTGTCTCCATTCACTACTGCAGCCCTTCTGTGGGCGGGGTGTAGAATCTCACTCGTCCTACCACGTGGTGGCGGTAGTGTTACCTCAAGCTATTTACTAGCCACCACTAAACATTAGAAGAAGAACACCCTGCAGGACCTTGTCTCACCACCTGTTGGCGGTAATGTCCCTTGAGCTATTTAATGCTCTAATCTTACTTTATTGCCTTTTCAGCTTGTTTTAAACCCCTGTGTTTTCCATTTTTTTCTTTATAATAAAGATTATTCTCATATATGTACAAGGTTCCTGTTAACATTGCTTAACACATTGATCGCACTGCCCTGTAATCAGTTAAACTATTTTTACAGTAAGGTACAGATTAGGAATTAATTAGGTTTCAATTGGCCCTGTAATATTAAATGTTTGTATTTCATTAAATTTAAACGGTAATATTTTGTCAGGGATAATTCAAAGTCAAATGCAAATGGATAATTTGGTTTAAACTGTCCCTTAAACATTAAAAGCATGTTTCTTTAAACGTAAAAACAAAGTATTAATAATTAAATGTTTGTTGATCAGGAAACTCGTTTGGGCATCCAAGAACAGCTTCATCGGGGTTGATGTTGACGTCTGTGCACCCCGGAAAAAGCTGCTGCACCACGACCCGACATCAGGAAGGATGGATGGATGGATGGGTTCATGTTGACGTCTGTGCATCCTGGCAAAAGCTGCTGCACTACTCATGACACGACATCAGGAAGGATGGATGGATGGATGGATGGAGGGCTGTTCAAATCTAATAATCTTTTTCTTATGATTCTTTAAAGGTCAAATGCAAATGGAAAATATTCTTAACTTCCAGTATGTTTTTAAACAAACACTATACTGTACACACTTAACATTGTAAAATATGTTTAGGAAATTATTGTTCAATGACACCACTTAAGAAATAAAATGTTTATTATGAAAACTAAGAAGTGAAAAAAGCACAAAAATAAATACTGCATCCACCTAAATGATTTTTTTCCTGTTGTCTCATGGGCTTCCTCCAGAAGACACAAGTTGATAAATTCTGGTGTTGACTTCTTCGTCTTAACTGTAAAAAAAAGAAAAACATGGTTACCGGTAATTCAGTCTAGAAACTGTTTTATATGTAGATATATTTTATAAGATATATGTAAGATATATATACATATATCAAATATCTCAGAAACCACAAAGCAGATATTTTTCAAACTAAAACAGTGAAATCACAACATGTTCATGTACACACTGTAAGCTGTTGGAGTTATTTGAATAAAAATTCGATTTTTTATAGACATAAGTGTGTCGACCTAGCTTTTTTTTCTACTAGTATTTAACACATATCTTATATCTCAGAAACCACAAAGCAGATATTTTCCAAACTAACAAAATGTAATCACAAGATGTTCATATACATACTGTAAGCTGTTGGAGTTATTTGAATTAAAATTCGATTTTTTTATAGACATAAGTGTGTCGACCTAGCTTTTTTTTCTACTAGTATTTAACACATATCTTATATCTCAGAAACCACAAAGCAGATATTTTTCAAACTAACAAAATGTAATCACAAGATGTTCATGTACATACTGTAAGCTGTTGGAGTTATTTGAATTAAAATTCGATTTTTTATAATTTATTTTCGTAGCACATGTGACAGGTTTGGAAGTAGTCAAAACAAATCAATTTAAATCCAGCAGATTTGACCACAACGTGACATTATTAAGGACTTGTTAACCTGAGGAACCCTCGTGGTATAAAGCCAGCTATGAAATATATTTTTTAAGCTTTTATTTAGCTACATTTAAAAGAAAGAACGCCGATCGACCCCACCCGCGCGTGCATGTGATGTGCACGTGTCGACCTACTTTGTTAAATCCAGCTGATTTGACCACAACGTGAAATTATTAAGGAACTGTTAAGCTCAAGCACCCTCTTGATATAACGTCAGCTATGAAATATATTTTTTAAAGCGTTTATTTAGCTACATTACAGAAATAAAGACGGCTCACGTGCGCGCGCGCGCGCGCGTGCACGTGGCGAAACTACTTTTTTAAATCCTGCCGTTTTGACAACAACGTGAATTTATTAAGGAATAGTTCAGCTTAAGACACATGTTTGCTATAATTTTAAATACAAATAATTGTTTTTACCGTGTTAATCTTGTAAAGTCCTTCGGTGTTTGCTCCCTCGCGGCAGCCACTTCCTCAAACTCAGTCCAGCCTCCTCCCCACGGTTCGGGTCCAGCCGGCCTCGGCCCTGCTATGAGATGAGTCCGGAATCTTGGCGCGGCGCCGCGCATCTGTGAGGTGGAAATGCTGTCCAACGCGCGTTTGGCACGCAAATATGACGTCACATCCGACCCGCGCCACCAAGTGGAAAAGGGGCAATTAATGGCACTTTGCCACTGTCTCAACTCTCATCGGTTCCACACCAGTTAAGGGTCTGCCCACTGCAGATACCCACCCCCACTCAGCTCGCTTTATTATGGGTCCACCTTGCTTGTGGTTCCAGGCAAACTGATCTGAGGTGACGATCCTGACATCAGCAGACAGCAGCTGTTGATTGTCCAGCAGAGCTACATCACTGAATGACCCTCCAACAAAACCTACATCTGAACCTCCACTTCCTCTCTGATTGTGCTGAGTGTGTTTTTTCATAGTTTCTGGTAAAGAAGCTCCAAAAAGAGTGACGTGGACCAATGAGGTACAGACCTGTCTAACTTATTGTTAGGATTCAGCGTGAGCTGGATGGCACCACAAGAAGTGTGTGCATTTGCAGAGAGATATCAGAGATGATGGAGCAGCATGCCTACATCCAGACTTATAGGCAGTGCAGGAGAAGCTAAAGAAACTGGTCTGACTATGGGACGACTAAGGACCACAATGGGCGGCGTGGCTCGAACACATCGACATGTTATGATATGATACTCATGTTAAGATACAGAGCGGGGAAACAAGTCACTGTGGCAAACACATACACCTGAGAAGAGCCTACGAGATGAGAGCTGAGTGGAGTCACACTTATCAATGTCAGTGCTGATGTAGTAGCAGGGAGGAGTAGCAGGGAGGAGGACGAGGAGGGGTAGTGCTGGGCGATATGGAAAAAAATCATATATCACGATATGGACATTTTTATATCACGATAACGATATATATCACGATATATACAACATGATGTGTGTGTGTGTGTGTACAGGAAAAATTTGGACCAAAGTAGAAAAGGAGTTTCTACTACTTTGGTCCAAATTTTTCCTGCAGGTGGCGGTAAAACAACGGCTGCTAATAAAACCCACGAAGAAGAAATCCGCTCTGGAAGCTGGAGTAAACAAGGCAAGAAACAGAAAAGAGAAAACGTTGCGTTTGATTGCGGTTCTGTTGTGTCTCTGGTCTGTTTTGTATTGGTTAACTGGACCCGAGTTCGGACTCGGTTGGACTCTGGGTTCGTGTCCTCTGGACCCATTTTGTCTCTGAGTTTCAGCGGAGCAAAATAATGGAAGCTAACAAGGTGAGCTTCCCCCTCTTTTTGGTAAACGTTATTCTTCTTGGGCTGCCTGTGCAGCTGTTTCTCCTTGTTGAGACACTGGCTGCATGCCCATGCGTCTCCTTTGCTCTCGAGTTTAACAACGTAAAGCATGTGTCGCAAACCCGCGTGCGTCAAACATAAAGCAGCGCCGTCATCTCTCAAAACCACAATATGAAGCTTCTTTGCGACAGTTATTTTTTAATTCTTATTTATCACGATAGAGACGATAGAAGGAAAGTAGCACGATAGACACGTTTCTATCGTCCCCACGATATATATCGTCATATCGCACAGCACTAAGGAGGGGGCGACTTTAGCGTTTGCTTAAATGGACAAGATAAACTATAATAATCAAAAAAAGGCGTTCAATACAGAAACAACTGAACTTTATTTGTAACAGAAGACGTTTCGCTTCTCATCCGAGGAGCTTTCTCAATTGTTTGAGAATTGTGAAAGCTCCTCGGATGAGAAGCGAAACGTCTTCTGTTACAAATAAAGTTCAGTTGTTTCTGTATTGAACGCCTTTTTTGATTTTATCATGTCCTGGATGACTGAGAATCTTCACCAAGATAAAATATAGTAAAATAAAATAAATAAAAATGTAAAAAATCTGAAGTAGAGTTTTTTTTTAAATTCCCAAGACTCTGTACAATTGTAGTCATGAAAACACTGTTTAATTTTAATAATTTCACATACAACAATGTTCAGTCAGGTCATCTGGACGGTTTCTTTTTTTTCTTTCTGAGACGTTTTGTCCTTTATCCAGAGGACTTCTTCAATCTGAGGAGACACCAAACAAAACTGATTCCCACCAACATCATACTCCGAGAAGCAGTTTGTTTGGTGGCTCCTCAGACTGAAGAAGTCCTCTGGATGACGGACAGAAAAAAAAAAAAAACAAAATCATCCAGATGATCTGACTGAACATTGTTGGATTTTATACCTACTGAGCATGAACTCTGGTGTTATTTCAGATATTTTCTAGATCGGTGTTAAGCCTCAGCAGAGGCATGATCTCACTCATAATTGCCACAAGATAATAAGTTTCTTCCTCTCCCTGTGCACTTGTGGCTGTTGCTCTGGAAAATGAGTCACTCTGTGTCAGAAAAGACCCGAGAGATCACAAAGAACGGCTTACTGTCGTCAAATTTACCATTTATGGTAGCTCCCCACAAGCAGAGCCATGTGTGCTCAGGTACTGGTTCCACTTTACGAGGAGACATGAAGTTTTCCCTGTGCCCTGTTGTGAGTATGAGGGATTAACTAGTCAAAAACTCCTTTAAACAATAAAATACATCAATTAAAGGACTAGCGTTTGTCAAGACCTCTTTGCTCTTTGTCTGTCCAAACAGGTCTCACTTATATATGAGTCTTCGAGGTTCAGTGTGATTTATCTGCATAAATAAAGGTTGAATGAATGAATGCTGTTGCAGCCATCTTGATCAGGATTGACGTCTAAAGTGAATCAGTGGTATATGTACATCCAGGGATGACTTTCTAAAGAGTTTGATGAGCAGACACAGGAAAAGACATTTTGTTTACGCCTGCACGGGCGGGTGATGTACTGTTCTGGTATATGACACACAGACGTAATAAGCACACTTCATGAAACATCTCGTTATCGGCCTGAGGAAGCCGTCCTCCGTCCTCCACACAGCAAACGGACACAACTACAAAGCCAGCGTCGGCTTTAAAACTCAGACGCCACGCGTTTGAAGTAAGCTGTGATTTTACAACACCGAGCCACAATTAAAGGCACATGGCCTCTGCATCTGAAGGAGGCCACAACATGGGAACGTTGGCTCCGGTGGAGAATGAGCACGCGTGTTTGCGTGTGTCCATTCTATTCCTCCTGCTTGATGCCAAAGTCTTGTACAAAAAAAATGACACGCATGCTTCAGCGGAGACAAGAGTGTGCTTAACACTTTCCGACTGACTGCTCAGACTAAATGGAGAAGTAAAAGACAGACGCACAAACACGCACGCAAACATGCCAGGACTCTAAAGAGCACAAATATTTGTGTTAAGCACAGAGCGAAGAGTTCATACTAAAACCTAAAACTTGAATTTATTACACATTTTTAGACAGTGGCAGTAATCCATAATCTGTCAAAAATATTGGAGCTGATTCCTATATTTATGCAAAATCCAGAGGAGATGTGATCAGCAGCAACAAGTGGTAAGAACAATTATCAGACTCACTGTTACACATGCAGGCTGAATGTAAGGCTGTTTTCCTGTTTACTTCTTCTGGTCAGACCTGCCACAAGTTCTGTTAACTCTGACCGCTATGATGAACTTCCCTTTTCTTGATTCAACCAAGGAATGGAGAGAAAACCACAACCATTACTGTACTCTGAAGAGTTGAACATACACATGAGGTGGACAAAAGAAGGAAAACAAGTGCACAAGCATTACTTTACTTTGGAGAGAAACTGTTTTGGGACGCAGACAGAACTCCACACTAGGCGTGTTTCCATCAAGGTTTCTAGGTGCGCATTATGAAGCATCGCATCAGAAAAGCTAAATGGAAACGGCATAATTCGAGTTAACTTCCTCTAAGTCGCTCTAAAGTTTATACGCTCGCTTGAGGTAGTTTTTGGGGAGTCGATTCAGAGCTGAGTCGGCTAAACGACAGATGGAAACAGATTAGCCGACTCAGTTCTGCCGCAGCGAACATTCACGTCACGTGACTGATCAGCTGTTTCCGCTCCGGACAACATGTAACATCGCTAAAACTAGTTGGCATGACAGAATAAATACAACTTGCCCGATAGCAACACATACCTGAAATATTCTCTCCATTTTGCCGAGATGTCTGTTTTCAAACGCTACTTCCTGTTTACTGTGGAAGTGCGTAACGCTGACGTCTGACGTATGGCGCTGACGTGTGACGTAATGACGCTGACGTCTGACGTAGAGACGCTTTGCGTGGCATTGCAGATGCGCTTCAAGCCAGTTAATGGAAACACTTCTGATCCTCATAATTTTAATTTACATTTTAGCGAAATTTTCTAAAATTCGCTCAAAAATCGAATTTAAATTGGATGGAAACATACTGAGCATCATCAAACTAAACAGGCAGTCACACAAATTACTACTTTTCCACAGAACCCCTCTTTAAAAGATCTGAATGACCTCTTTAGAAAAAAAACGTTTATTTGTCATATGCAAATTCAACACAAGGTGAACAATGCAATTAAATGCTTACGACAAGAAGAACCATCTTGACTCGCTAAGAAAAAAAACTACAACAAGAAATACCAAAGCATGATGCAAAAATACTAACAAAAACATACTAAATATACTACCGTACTAACATACTAAAAAAACATACTCAAAATACTACTAACATACTAAAAAAACATACTAAAAAATACAGTACTACCAACATACTAAAAAACACAAAAAATACTACTAACATACTAAAACCTTACTAAAATACTACTAACATACTAAAAAACATACTAAAAATACTACCGTACTAACATACTAAAAACATACTAAAAAATACTACTAGCATACTAAAAAACATACTAAAAAATACAGTACTACTAACATACTAAAAAAAACACAAAAAATACTACTAAAATACTAAAAAACTTACTAAAAATACTACTAACATACTAAAAAACATACTAAAAACATACTAAAAAATACTACTAACATACTAAAAAAAATATACTAAAAATACTACTAACTTACCAAAAAAACACAAGAAATACTACTAACATACTAAAAAAACATACTAAAAATACTACCGTACTAACATACTAAAAACATACTAAAAAATACTACTAGCATACTAAAAAACATACTAAAAAATACAGTACTACTAACATACTAAAAAAAACACAAAAAATACTACTAACATACTAAAAAACTTACTAAAAATACTACTAACATACTAAAAAACATACTAAAAACATACTAAAAAATACTACTAACATACTAAAAAAATATACTAAAAAATACAACTAACTTACCAAAAAACACAAAAAATACTACTAACATACTAAAAAAACATACTAAAAATACTACTAACATACTAAAAAACGTAATAAAATACTACTAACATACTAAAAAACATACTAAAATACTAATAACATACAAATACTACTAACATACCGGTACTAAAAAACATACAAAAATACTACTAACATAATAAAAATACTAAAAAAAAAATACTAAAAAGTACTACTAAAATTATATACAGTATATAAAAAATAATAATAATAATAATAATAATAATAAAATACTAAAAACAAGGTGCCACAGTGGAAAAAGAAATACATACATCTACAGTGTGGTTCAGTTAGCAGCAAGGTTCTTTCAACATCATGGTTCTGTTCTGTTAGTATCATTTTGGGCAGCACGGTGGCACAACTGGTAGAGCTGCTGCCTCTCAGCGAGAAGGTTGCCGGTTCAAATCCCGGTCCGGGGCCTTTCTGGGTGGAGTTTGCATGTTCTCCCCGTGCATGCGTGGGTTTCCTCCGGGTACTCCGGTTTCCTCCCACAGACCAAAAAACATGCTTGTTAGGCTGATTGGTGACTCTAAATTGACCCTAGGTGTGAGTGTGAGAGTGGATGGTTGTTTGGTGTGAGTGAGACAGGTCCCTCTTGTAAATGAGTCCCCGTGACTCAACGAGGCTAGCCTGTATAAATAAAGGTTGAATGAATCATGGTCTTGTTATCAGCTTAGCAAGTTGTGTTAGCAGCTTGATGGTAATAAGAACTGCAGCAGCTGCCCTCACAGACTGCAGTCCAGAACCAGGTCCAGCAGACAGAGAACATCCCAGTTCCCTTTCAGTCATGTCTCTCGGTGCAACATATGCTATGGGAATTGCGCCCCCGCGCGATTACCTGAAGGAATACATTCACGCCTTTACGGCAGGGGCGTCAGCGTCGCGCCAGAGGCCCCGCCCTCTGGGTACTTAAGCCGCTGACGCCCATCCATCAATCTCTTATTGCCCTTCACCTCGCTTAAACCTGAACTCTCTCTCTTCGCGGGACTTCTCTGCTGCTTCATCGCTCGACCAGAGGTGAGCTTGCTCCCTACACAGAGCGCACAGAGAATTATTCCTGCGTACTGCTGGACTAGCGAAAGCTAGTCCGGCACATTTTTCCTTAACCCCGAAGTTTTTTCTTCTCCTCTTTCCGCAGACTGCTTCGCTCGACGGCGCTAACTGCGTCACACCGCTACCTCTGCTAATTCGTAGCAGGCTAGCCAGCGAAAGCGACGCGATGGAGGAGACGTCTCAAATAAAGAGAAAAAAGATCTTGGAAGGACTCGCTCGTCTTATCTCGGACATGCCTCCGGAGAAAGCAAAGCGAAAGACAAGACTTCCAAAAAAGACCAGCAGAGCGGCGAGCCCACCCTCGCGCGCCTGCCCCAGCGGATGCGGTTTTTCCCTCTCAGCGACGGACACCCACGAGGCCTGTCCCGTCTGCTTGGGGATGCTGCAAGCGAATATGGCGCTGGACACACCCGAGTCTTGCCCACACTGCAGCCAGATGCTGGAGGTAGTGAGGAGGCACCGGGCGGACTTCGTCGCCAAGGCCATGGGGGCTGCTGCGGTGCCAGCGGACTCGGACACTACTGAGCCTCTGACTCCCACGCCGGAGCTCGAGAGCATGGCTTTGGACGACAGCACCCGAGTCGAATGGGGCGACAGCCCAGATGTGCTGGCCCCCATGGTGGACTTAACAGTCGAATTTGACACTCGAGGCATGATGAACGAGGACGAGATCTCGATTTCAGCCTCAGGTGAATTTTCTGCGGACGACGCCGACGTCGGATACGGGGAACAGGGAGAAGACCTCTCCCGCACCCCGGTGCCTGTGCTCCCGGAGACTGACTTTTCCATCCCTGCTCTGTTCGACTTGTGTCACAGAGCAGCGGACGCACTGCAGATCCCATGGCCGGAGCCTCCACCTCGTCAACAAGTCACGAGGTTGGCAGGAAATTATTTTTACTCAAAGCAGCAGGCCGCCACGAGGCAAAAGATGCCCGTCTTTCCGGACTTCCTCACAGAACTGACTCTCACCTGGCTTCAGCCCAGAGCTCCCATGCTACTGCCACTCTCGCAGTTTCTCGACGTGGACGGGATGGATGAAGTGGGAATAGCCAACGTGCCTCAAATTGAAGACACGCTGGCGTCTCATCTGGCTCCCAAGTCATCCGGGACAAAACCAACTCTCCCCAGCAAGGCCTGTCGAGCTTCGGCTTCTCTGCTCGAGAAATGCTACAGAGCTCAGGGTCTCGCGGCACGTGCAATGAACGCGTCCGCAATGATGCAAGCCTACCTGACTGAAAAACTACAGGAGCTCCAGGTAACGACAGACAAGCAAGCTGCCGCGGAGCTGCTGGATGAAGCCCGCAGGGCAACAGACTTTGTGCTCCGCATGATGGGGACAGCAGCTGTTGCACAAGGCAGAGGAATGGCGGAGGTGGTCATCGCAATACGCCATCTGTGGATGACCTTAACTGACCTCCCGGAGGGACAGAAAGTTCCTTTTCTCCACCATTCGATAGAACCGACGGGACTTTTTGGAAAAGCGCTGGATCGAATTCAGACCAGGCTGGACCAGAGGCGCAAACAGGCTGAAGCTCTCCGAGTGGGCATCCCCAGGAGAACCTTCGCCCCCCCAAGGAGTCAGCTGGGAGCAGAGCACCGCAGCCTCGACACCATTCAGCCACACGTGCCCCACCGCAAAAGCGGCCGGCGTACGAGGCCGAGCACCGGCAGAGACCACCGCCGGGCCCACCTCGGACCGAACACGCCTGGAGTAAGAACAGATTTGTTCCCCGCCAGGCGGACCGGTACAGAACCTCCTCGACGAATCAGGACACCAAACAGAAGCGCGCCTGATGAACCAGGACACGCTTCTAGACTTTACACGATCACCCGCCCACGCGGTACGGGAAATGATCTTTTCACGTCCAGACTTTTTTTTGTAGCACGGTACAAAAAGCTGGTGACTTTGTTTTATACACAAATCATGTTCTTTCTGCTGTGAGTGACATAAAGTCAAATATGTCTTTACTCATAAGCACAAATAAAGCTAAAAAAACAGCAACTCTCTGTTTTCTTGACTCAAAAAAAAAAAGAAAAAGAAAACAACAACAACAACAACAACAACAACAACAACAACAACAACAACAACAACAACAAACACAATAACATCAGCAGAACGGGTCCCTCTGTCCTGCCAGCCGACATAAAGGGAGGGGGCCATCCCCCCCCCTCCCTCACGGCTCACGGGGTGTTAGCCTAATCAATAAACCCCAGCAGGGTGCCTCGGTTCTGTCTGCAACAGACAGGCCCAGAGACGCCTGCAAGCAGGCCCGACACTCCTCACAGAGACAGGTGAGGGGGGTCACGTGCTCCGGCTCCCGCTCCGTTGTAAACCACGGGGCGGACAATACACAAACCAAACAAACCCGTGACACGTCCGCGCTCCAGGGGTGCGCGACAACAGAATCTGACGACCCACCTTCCTGGCCACCTATTCAACGGTTCCCAGTAAGGGACGGGGGGCCACGGCAGAAGCCCGCAGGCTAACACCAGCTTCACACGTTCACAAAGGCAGTTGTGATGAAACTGCAGTGTGTGTAAACAAGCCAGGGCTGAATCAGACTCCTCTTCCTTTTAATCGAAGAGGACTGAGCTCTCTGTCACCAACCAATATAAAGTCTGCTCAGCACAAAGGACCATCTCCACATTCTCATGCTGAAGCTGCCCCCTTATCCGTGGTGGGCGACACGCAATGCTCAAGCAGTGATCTTGCAGCACGTGACCGCGCTCAATGTGCTGACTCAGTTCTGCTCTTAAACGACGTACCCCCACCGGGTGAAACACAGCCCACCGGTGGTTTGTCAGGCTCCAGGACCCTTTTAAGGCCGGAGACCAGTAAACCAGGCCCAACCAGGAAACGGGCTGGGGCCAGGAGATCTGCTCGTTTACAAAACTTGCAACCCCTCCGATCCATGACCCCCAACAAAAAGAGGAAAAACAGACATTCTGTCCCGCTTTTGTCTAATAATGACAACAGATTGCCTCTGCCCCCAAACACTCTTGATCAGAGCAGTAGGGTGGTACATCTGCAGGAAGGTCCTCTCCCTAACGTGATTGACCTTCAAGGGACCACAGGAATTAGGGCCCTTGAGGGAGAGCTGGTTCTACCACCTGCTCCTCTACAGGGACCCTCCACGTCACCAGAAGGAGCAGTCTCGCCACTTAGGCTGAGAGCTGTGGCAAATTTCAGTTTGGTGGCGGAAAGGGACAAGCTGGTGGCCTCAGGCCTGCCAGAAAATGTGGTAAATACCATTCAAAATGCACGAGCTGGGTCAACTCAGTCTCTTTACGCCCGGAAGTGGCGTATTTTTGAAGCCTGGTGCTCAGAAAGAAATATTATTTCTTATTCATGTGACCTGGCTCAGCTCCTCACCTTTCTTCAGGACTTGCTGGAGAAAGGTCGTTCTTTTTCAACAATTAAGGTGTTCCTATCAGCAATTTTGGCCTGTTACGAAGGCTGGAGGAGCAGGACGCCTGGCGCGCACCCGCTCATAATAAGATTTATGAAGGGCGTGCTAAGGAAGAGACCCCCCAGCAGGATCTTGACCCCTGGATGGGATCTTAGTCTGGTCTTGGGGGCTCTCTGTGATCCACCATTTGAACCACTGAGCGACATTAAAGGAGAAATGTAATCAAATCTGAAAAAATCGATATAACAAGAATTTCATATAGTAAACAACACACATAAACATACTTAGTATGCTTTTTTCAAGTCAGTAGCTTAAAGAAATAGTTTTTTACATTTTTCCTGCTACATGCCGAAGTACAGTGATTTCTGTAGTAATTTTCTGGACGCACTTTTATGACACAATTAAGACCTCCTTTGCTATCTTACAATAACACTGAAGCTATAAACCCATCATTACTGTCCTCTTGTCTGTCATTTAAAATGGAAGCAGAAGACTTTTTTGAATCTGAAGGATATCACTTTAGTTTGTCAAAAACAGTTTGGTGATTTAGTGCATTAATGGGCATTTCTATCCTGGAAATACGAATAGCCGTGCGTTAGCCGCCGCATGCTAACGTTAGCATGCTAGCGCCGTATGCTAACGTTAGCATGCTAGCGCCGTATGCTAACGTGGAAGTGGGGGTGTTGAAAATGTCCTGAAACAGTTACCAATGTCTTGTTAAGCTCTGTCTTCCCCAGAACATAGTAGGATCTAAAATGATTTTTAAAGATGAAGGAGCAAGTTGAAACATGCTGTCTCCCTCCTTGCTAGCAGGCTCTGGGAGCTGCCTGGCTAACTAACTACGGTGGCCCTACACGGCCAAAATTCTACAGCGGCCGAATGCACAGGAGCGGTAAAAATACAATATAAAATTTAAAAAAAGTTTTAAAATCGATTTTGGGGCTTTTAGAATAGATTCTGAATCGCCAGGACTAAGAATCTTGATTCTTTAAAAAATAGATTTTTTTTGCTGCATCCCTAATTGCTACACACTGAAACCTTTTTGTCCACAACTAGATACACACACTAATATTACTGTATGAGGGACGACTCGTTGCACTGCCTACGTCATATTCAGGGGACGGAGAGCAGGCAGGAGGAGGGGGGTCAAAAACACCAGATGAGAATTTTTTCACTTTGCAAAGTCTAAATTTGAGTTAGGATGACATTTTTGACTTGTGAAAATTTCTCAACAGGCTTATTTTATGCTTTTCATTAGACTACTATTAGCTTAAAAACACTTTTCATTTCTCCTTTAAGATAGACTTATTATCTTATAAGACTTATCTTATTCTCCTTGCTCTTTGCTCGGCGAAACGTGTGGGTGACCTCCACGCCTTGTCCGTACACCCAATGTGTACCAGGTTCGCCCCTGACGGGTCAAAGATCACCCTAAGGCCTAATTCCGCATATATCCCCAAGGTATTGACTTTAAACCACAGAAGTCTGGACTTTGATCTCTCTTCTTTTCCACTTGCTCCTGTCCTCACTCAGGAACAGGAAAGGCTGAAGGCTCTCTGCCCTGTGAGAGCTTTAAGCGCTTACATGCAGAGAACAGCCGAATGGAGAAAAACAAATCAACTGTTTGTGTGCTTTGCAGCACCTGCTACCGGAAAGGCCCTATCAAAGCAGTGCCTCTCACACTGGGTGACTGAGGCCATAAAAAGGGCGTACAGTAGCAAAGGTCAACAGGTACCCTCTGGAGTGCGCGCTCACTCTACTCGGGGCTTGGCCACCTCGTGGTCACTGTTCAAGGGTGTACCAGTTGCAGACATTTGTGCTGCTGCGAACTGGAGCTCATTAAACACTTTTGCAAAGCATTACAGTTTGGATGTTACTGCGTGTGATGTCACTCAGGCTGTCCTTTCTAACACACAGTAGAAAGCAGCCTTGAGATGCCTGCTGAATAAAGGCAGACGTTCACACTAGCATGCATTTACTGAGCATTTCAAGGGCGTGATTGAATTACGTTCCCATAGCATATGTTGCACCGAGAGACATGACTGAAAGGGAACTGAAAGTTATGCACCATAACTCATGTTCCCTGAAGGAAGGGAACAAGGTGCAACATACTTGGCCCTTTTCAATGCTGAAAGCTCGGTGAAGTGCATCTTGAAGATTGATGGATGGGCGTCAGCGGCTTAATTACCCAGAGGGCGGGGCCTCTGGCGCGACGCTGACGCCCCTGCCATAAAGGCGTGAATGTATTCCTTCAGGTAATTGCGCGAGGGCGCAATTCCCATAGCATATGTTGCACCTCGTTCCCTTCCTTCAGGGAACATGAGTTATGGTGCACAACTTTCAGTTTGTTTTCTTCCAATCAGCTGTTTTTTCAATGTAAGCACTTAAAGCCCTAACGGGGTAGAGTGCTCTCAGTCTCCTCTGTTCCTCAGTGAGGACAGGAGCAGGAGGAAATGACGAGAGATCAAAATCCAGACTTCTGGGATTCAAAGTCAGAACCTTTGGGACATATGCGGGATTAGGTCTTAGGGTGACCTTTGACCCGTCAGGGGCAAACCTGGTACACATTGGGTGCACAGATAAAGCATGGAGGTCACCCACACGTTTCGCCGAGCAAAGAGCCAGGAGCAAAGCGGTCTTATAAGATAGCAAATCTATCTTAATGTCGCTTAATGGTTCGAATGGGGGCTCACAGAGAGCACTCAGGACCAATTGGAGATCCCAATCAGGGGTCAAGGTCCTGCTGGGAGGTCTCTTCCTCAGTACGCCCTTCATGAACCTTATCATGAGAGGGTGTGCACCGGGCGTCTTCCCCCCCAGCCCTCATGGCATGCTGAGATGGCTGACAAAAACACTTTAATTGTGGAAAAGGAGCGGCCTTTCTCCAGCAGGTCCTGTAGAAAGGTAAGAAGCTGGACCAGGTCACAGGAATAAGAAACAATATTCCTTTCCATGCACCAAGCTTCAAAAACATACCATTTATGAGCGTAGAGAGTCTGTGTTGACATCGCTCTTGCCCCTTGTATAGTGTCTACCACATTGCTGGGGAGGCCTGAGGCCATCAGTTTGTTCCTCTCAGTGGCCAAGCTGAAGTTTGTCACAGTCCCGGGCGTAAGCAGAGAGGCTGTTCTTGTTGAGGCAGCAGGTCTCTGAAAAGGAGCAGATGTCCACGTTCCGGAATTAAGCATACCTCCAAGGGCCCTGGGCCCTGTGACCCCCTGGGAGCCAACTATATTAGGGAGGGGACCTTCCTGTAAATTTGTTCCCACACCACCTGAACCGGGGGTGCTGGGGGACAGGTACAATGCATTGTCCGTGGTGGACAACAGAGGGCCAGAACGTTTGCTTTTTCTCCTTTTAGTGAGAGGCACGGCACGGAGGGAGTGCAGGTTTTTTATGCGAACAGACCTCCGGACTCCAGGTCGCTCCATGGCCGGGTCTGGTTCACAAGCCTCTGGCTCCACCATTACTCTGGAGCTGGTTATGACTCCAGGGAGCTGTGCCGGGCACGTTTTCTCTAAGGACGTGCTTTGACCAAAGTGGGGGTGACTCTAGCCTGGCCCTCGCCTTCCTGCACAGCTCCGCTCAATTCTCATTTCCCTTCACTGCTCAGTCTGGGACTTCTCCCATAGACAACGATTTCTCCGGCTGATTTTTGACCGGACCAATCAGAGAACAGAAGGGGCGGAGTTTTTGGCCCCTAACCCACGCCCCCACCTGTCCCAGCTCGCAGCCAGCGAGCAGCCGCATGTTCTCATTCAAAGCGATGCAAAGCGATGCAGGACTGTTTTATATGTGACACAAATGTATTAATTTCCCCTCTTAATCCCTTATCTGGAGTTTTCTTTTGTTTTTTTGGCCAAAAGTCAAGTGATCGCTCCCTCCTCCCTCCTCCTCCTCCTCCTCTCTCTCCGCTGAGTGCAAAGAATAAGGAAGTGCCTCAGGTTGTCACGAGAGAAAAAAACTCGGGTTTTACGTTGTTGCCCGAGTCCCTGCATATTTTCTGGTCTTCTGGTGTGCTGGACCAGCGCTACATGGTTTTATTTTATATTTTTCAAACGTTTTATTAACATATAAACACAGAATATGCAGGCAGCGAGAGAAAATGCAGCAGGGGGCGGAGCTGATGTCAAGTTCGGCAGAGCACAGAGGGGGAGGGAGCAGAATGCTTTTCCCTGTTCAAAATTTTTCTAAGATCCAATGGTTTTGTTCCTCAGGCAGAGGCCACGCCTCCAGCAAGAATCGTTTCTCAATGGAGAAAGTCCAGACCCTAGTTCGAAGCGAAGTGAAGGACAAGGGTCTGGTTTTAACCAGGCTAGGGTGACTCATACGCCCAGAAATACGGTAATCTGTATTTGTACATTTGTATTTGTATTAGCACTTTGAGATTTTTATTAATGAAAAGTGCGGTATAAATTGAATTTATTATTATTATTATTATTGTATTTGCAATATTATGACTGAGCTGCAAAGCTCCCGATGAGGGTATGCCATTCAAAAGCACAGCTAAGCTAGTGCATTGAGCTCTGTCACACAATGCAGGTTCACTGTTGGTGCACAGCCTGCTGTCTTTACGAGATGAAAAGTCAGTTCCAGTGTGAGGATCTAAGATTGCACGAAACACCTTTTTCTGCTCAGCACCTATAAGCTTGGATGATGTCATTAAGTCTAGGCCTTCTCGGGCACGAGGAAGAAGTATCTGATCCAGCCCAGGTGCATTTCCTGCTTTGTAACAACATTTGTTTACAAAACCCGCAGCATCATTGCTGTCCCTTTTTTCAGCATGCGAGTCTGGCTCGGGCCTGTGGGCCCCTGTTGTAGCCCCCCGTTATTCATTGTTGACATCCATTGAAAAGCGTCTGGGGGCCATAACGTTACGTTGTCATGGTCACCAAGTTCTGTCGGCACGTCCTCCGGGCATGCGGACGTGTCGCAGGCTTGTGGAATTTGTGTATTGTCGGCCCTCTGAGTTCCGATGGTGGGGGTTGAAAAGTGTGACCCCCCTCACCTGGCCTCGTGAGAGCCGGTGTACCTGTTTGCAGATGCCTCTGGGTCTGTCTGTTGCAGACAGTCCTGTGGCAACCGGCTGGGGCTTATTGTTCTGATCTAGTACCCCATGAACCGCGAGGGAAGGGGGGTGACAACCCTCACCCTTTATAGCGATCGTTATCAGAGGGGAGCTGTGTTGTTGATGTTGCTGTTTTTTTTCTTTTTTTTTGAGTCAAGAAACAGGGCGAAACTGTTCTTTGAATTTTTATTTTGTGCTTTGTGCAACCATCTTTTGACTTTATTTCACATACATCAGAACAGTCATGTTTTGTGCATACATCAAAGTCACCAGCTTTTTGTACACTTTTACAAATAAAGTCTGGACATGTAACAATTGACTCCCGTACCACCTGGGCGGGCGAGCCTGTAAAGCTGAGCAGAGGGCCTGTTTCATCAGGTTCGCTTCTGTCTCGTGTCACGATTCGCCGAAGAGGTCCTCTGTTGGACCGCTTGGCGGGGTACGAACCTGTTTCTACTCCAGGACTGACCAGCTTGAGGTAGACCCGGTGGGGGTCTCTGCCGGTGCTCCCCCTCGTACGTCGGTCTCTTCTGCAGAGGATGACGTGTGGTTGAGCATGCCGAGGCTGCACGGGTCTGTTCCCAGTTGTCTCCCTGGGGGGGGGGGAGCTCTCCTGGGCATGCCTTCCCTGAGGGCCTCAGCCTGTTTATGCCTCTCTTCCAGCCTGGTCTGAATCCGGTCCAGGGCTTTCCCGAACAGTCCCGTCGGCTCTATCGAGTGGTGCAGAAAAGGGACCCACTGACCTTCCGGAAGGTCCGTCAGGGTCATCCACAAATGACGTTGGGCAATGATTACCTCAGCCATACATCTGCCTTGTACAATGGCAGCTGTCCCTATCATGCAGAGCACAACGTCCATAGCCCTACGGGCTTCCTCCAGCACTTCGGTGGCAGCCTGTTTGTCCGTCGTCACCTGGAGCTCCTGTAGCTTTTCAGACAGGTACACCTGTATCATCGCGGACGCGTTCATTGCACGCGCCGCAAGGCCCTGAGCTCTGTAGCACTTCTTGAGCTGAGTAGCTGAGGTTCGACAGGCTCTACTGGGCAAAGTCGGTTTTGTTCCAGAGGATCTGGGCCAGGTGAGATGCAAGCGTGTCCTCCATCTGTGGCACGTTGGCTATTCCCGCTGCCTCCATTCCAGCCACGTCCAGGAACTGTGAGAGTGGGAGCAGCATGGGAGCTCTGGTTCAGCCCAGGTGCGAGTCAGCTCTGTGAGGAAATCCGGGAAGATGGGCATCCTGTGCCTCGTTGTGGATTGCTGCTTGGCATAAAAATAATTTCCTGCCAACCTCGTGACTTGTTGACGGGGTGGAGGTTCTGGCCAAGGGATCTGTAGCGCGTCCGCCGCTCTGCGGCACAAGTCGAACAGAGCGGGGATCAAGGTGTCAGTCTCCGGGAGCACTGGCGCCGGGTTGTGTGAGAGATCCTCCTCCTCTCCGTCGTACTCGTTGTCAGCTTCATCACCAGAAATTTCACCCGAGACTGTTAGCGAGATCTCATCCGCGTTCATCATGCCTCGAGTGTCAAATTCGGCTGTCGAGTCCCCGATGGGAGCCGCCACGTCTGGACTGTCGCCCCATTCGACTCGAGTACTGTCCTCCAAATCCATGCTCTTCGAGCTCCGGCATGGGAGTGAGAGCCTCAGTGAGATCCGGGTCTGTTGGCGCCGCAGCTGCGCCCATAGCTTTGGCCACGAAGTCAACCCGATGCCTCCTCACCGCCTCCAGCATCTGGCTGCAATGTGGGCAGGAGTCGGGCGCGTCCAACGCCATTTTCACGTGCAACATCCCCTGGCAGACGGGACAGGCCTCGTGGGTGTCTGTCGCCGAAAGGGAAAAACCGCAGATGCTGGAGCAGGCGCGCGAGGTTGGGCTTGCCGTCCTGCTAGCCTTTTTCGTAAATCTTGGCTTTCGCTTTTCTTTCTCTGGAGCCATGTCCGAGAGAAAACAAGCAAGTCTTTTTAAAAGTCTTGTTCGAGACGTCTCCTCCATCGCGTCGCTTTCGCTGGCTAGCCTGCTACGACTTTAGCAGGGTAGCGATGTGACGTAGTTAGCGCCGTCGAGCGAAGCAGTCTGCGGAGAGAAGAAAACTTTGGGGTTAAGGAAAAAAGTGCCGGACTAGCTTTCGCCAGCCCAGCAATACGCAGGAAATTTCTCTGTACGCTCAGCGTAGGGAGCGAGCTCACCTCTGGTCGAGCGATGTGACAACAGAGAAGTCCCACGAAGTTCAGGTTTAAGCGAGGTGAAGGGCAAAAAGAGAAAGTAGGATGGGCGTCCGCGTCTTAAGTACCCAGAGGGCGGGGTCTCTGGGGTGACGCTGACTCCCCTGCCGTAAAGGCGTGAATGTATTCCTTCAGGTAATCGCGCAGGGGCGCAATTTCCCATAGCAATAGTGTTGCACCGAGAGACCTGACTGATAAGGGAACACACCATCATACGTCCGAGTGCACAGAAAACAAGCACATTTACTAAAACGCTGAAGATGCTTCAAAAATCCAGCTTCTGTTTCCTGAGGCACTTCGTGGCTAAAGCCAAAGCTCGTGAATCGAGATGATAAAAGTGCTCTTCAGCATTTGTCTGGTTTGTATAAATGTGTCGCTACCAAAAAACCAACAAAGCATTAATAAAAAGCAACTATTCTAAGAAATAGAAAATACCTTTTCTCTCTCTGAAATGGAGGTCAAATCCACACATATTTCATAAAGAAGTGAGATTACAACATTTAACTTGCAGTGTGACCAGCTTATTATCTAGATAGAAACCAAACAAGAAATCATTTGTGTTTGATAGCCTCAGTGCGAGTGTGCACGGCTGTGGCAGCTCGATAGATTGAAGAAAACACCCAACAGCACTGAGTTGCCTAAATATTTCAATTTGCTTTTATGAAACAAGAACAGAATACATCATTGCCACTTATTGTGCACTTTGTATCTGTCTCTATTGGATTCTCTGTTCTTTTTTATCTCATTGAACAATTTATCTGCAGGGTGGCCGTCTCAGGCTCTGCGTGCACCGGACTACTTTTTCATAAAGAAATCAATCCAAACAACATTTTATTCGTTCATCATCAGTGCACTTATTCTTTTTATTCACTTATTTTGTTTTGTGCTCTTCATTGGCATGCAACATCAGAGATAGGAGGTCGGGTGAACGATGGCCTGAGTCGCAGAGTCATTCAGAAATAATGTTTGCGTCTGGAAAGCAGGACTCTGGGGTACTGTGGCTGCCGTCTGGACACACTGTTGAATACCTGAAAATGGAAACTATTGATTTTACATTATTTTTTTGTTGTTTTTAAGCTTGCAATGTGCAAAACAGGGACTGTTAACTCGGGGGAGGTTGCAGGGATGCAGGATGATTTCTTTTTGTCTTCTGTGCCTGTTTACCAGCATGCACCGTTCAGCCTGATTAACTGCTGCAATGTCCCCAAAGGATTTAAGACATTTAGTCGTTATGTGACACACATACATTTACATGCAAATACAAAGATTTTTTTTTTTATCACAAAGACCTAGAAAAAATCCTCACATTTTGCACAAACTTTGAGATGGACGTTATTATTATTATTATTTCAGGTATAAGAACAATCTGTGTCGTGTACAGAATTTTCATATAATACTGTAGTCATGCGTTCGGGAAGAACAGAAGGAAAAGTACAGGAAACTAGTGATGACTTTGTGGTGTGGTACAAAGAAGCAGCTGCAGAACATTACCAGTAAGCCCAGAGATGGTTGTGGACTACCAGGGGCTGAAACCTGTTTTAGTGGATGGAGTAAAGACAGAAGTGTTTGTCTATACAAGTATCTTGGTTTGCAGCTGGATGAAAATCTAGACTGGTCACTGAACACTGACCTCCTTTATAGGTGTAGAGCAGGCTGCACTTCCTGAAGAGACTGGCATCACTTAACCCCCTGCAGGAAACTCCTTTAGTGTTCTATCAGTCCCCCAGCGCCAGGTAATGGGACAGTCACAGATTGGACGGACTGATAAGGAGGGCTGGCTCTGTGGTGAAGGTGGTGGCAGAGTGCAGGACTTCAGACAAACTGTTGGTCATTATGGGCAATGCGTCACCCTCTCCACATGGCCATCACCAACAAAGTGTGAGATTCCTAGTTTCCAGACGTGCTCACTTTCTCCACAGCTGCCGCTCATTCGAATCGTCCACCACTCCACATCTGCACCGGATTTGGACGACTGCTCTGCTGAGTATGTAAGCTCCCTCCAGATATTCTTCCAATGCTTGGACATTATGATACCTTACAGTAAACAATGGTCAGCCAGTAAACTTGTTCCAAAACAGTTTTACTGACCTTTGTTATCTTCTCCAGCAACTAAGTTCTGTTCCTCCGAGTCTTCCAAGACTTCTTTGTTCCTTGTGACTTTGCCCTGTCATCATCTTGTCCCTTCAACCATCCAACATCAGACTGAAAGGGAACTGAAAGTTATGCACCATAACTCATGTTCCCTGAAGGAAGGGAATGAGGTGCAACATATCTGGCCCTTTTCAATGCTGAAAGCTCGGCAAAGTGCATTTTGGAGAAAGTTGGATGGGCGTCAGCGGCTTAAGTACCCAGAGGGCGGGGCCTCTGGCGCAGCGCTGACGCCCTTGCCGTAAAGGCGGGAGTGTATTCCTTCAGGTAATTACCAACCTGCTCCTCTCTCCAAAGATACTCACTTCCTCTGGATCATCTCCCATCTTGTAGTAACCTAAAACCTCATCTCTCCTTCCGCTCTGGTTCCATCTACAAACACAAACACAGTAAGAACAAGATACATTGATCTACCAATCGGAAGAACTGAAAGTTATACACCATAACTCATGTTCCCTGAAGGAAGGGAACGAGGTGCAACATACTTGCTATGGGAATTGCGCCCCCGTGCGATTACCTGAAGGAATACCTTCACGCCTTTATGGCTAGGGCGTCAATGTCGCGCCAGAGGCCCCGCCCTCTGGGTATTTAAGCGGCTGACACCCATCCATCTTTTACCAAAATTGCAATTCACCGAGCTTTCAGCATTGAAAAGGGCCAGATATGTTGCACCTCGTTCCCTTCCTTCAGGGAACATGAGTTATGGTGCATAACTTTCAGTTCCCTTTCAGTCAAAAAACATGAATAAAGAAGATTCTTCTTTTTACATGCATTCCTCAGACCATTGGTCATCCAAGGATGATCAACTGTTTTTTTCTTGATAAAATTTAGTTGCACACAATTTTTTTCAAACAAAACTCCCAAAATACTCATAAAGGTATCATAAGATTTGTTAATAATAATAATAATAATAATAATAATTGTCTAATCTTGTCATCTGCGTATGTTCCCATACACAGACGAAATTCGTCTCTGCATTTAACCCAACCACCTACCAGGCGGTGCAGTGAGCAGCCATAGAAGGCGCTCGGGGAGCTGGAGAAATAGGTGTGCACTCATAGACACCCCAAGATGTGTAGTGGCCGGGACGCGAACCCGCGTCCTTCGGGTCCCAAGTCAAACGCCCTAACCACTACACCATCTTGGCTCCTTAACATCATCAATGTATACTTCTTTCCAATTTTGTTTGTCCAAGTCATCTTTAAGTTTATCAAGTGCTTTTTTTATGTATTAATTATTTTAGTCCGATTTTTATTAGTTTTAGTATACTATCATTATTTTTGTAAATAGTGAAAACTGGTAAATGATCACTGATATCCGTCATCAAAATACCACTTATCACATCGCCATCTGTTATGTTTGTGAATATATTATCAATTATTGAAGCACTCCGAGTTGTGATTCTAGTTGGATTTAATATTAACGGATATAAATGTATACTGTACATTGAATCCATAAATATACTAATGTTATTAGACTCCGTTTTATTTCCCAAATCAATATTGAAGTCACCACATAAAAAAAAACATTTTTATTTCTGCTCTTAACTAGTACAGTAACTCCAACATTTTATCAGAAAATATCTCTATTTTCGAACATGGTGATCGATAAACACAACTTATTATAATATTTTTTCCATATTTCCATCCATCCATCCATTTTCTTCTGCTTATCCAAGGTCGGGTCGCGGGGTAGCAGCCTAAGTAGGGAGACCCAGACTTCCCTCTCCCCAGCCACTTGGAGCAGCTCCTCTGGGGGAATCCCAAGGCGTTCCCAGGCCAGCCGAGAAACATAGTCCCTCCAGCGTGTCCTGGGTCTTCCTCTGGGTCTCCTCCCGGTGGGACATGCCCGGAACACCTCACCAGGGAGGCGTCCAGGAGGCATCCTAACCAGATGCCCGAGCCACCTCAACTGGCTCCTCTCGATGTGGAGAAGCAGCGGCTCTACTCCGAGTCCCTCCCGGATGACTGAGCTTCTCACCCTATCTCTAAGGGAGAGTCCAGACACCCTGCGGAGAAAACTCATTTCAGCCGCTTGTATCCGAGATCTTGTTCTTTCGGTCACAACCCAAAGCTCATGACCATAGATGAGGGTGGGAACGTAGATCGATCGGTAAATTGAGAGCTTTGCCTTTTGACTCAGCTCTCTCTTCACCACGACAGACCGGTACAGCGCCCGCTTCACTGCGGATGCTGCACCTATCCGCCTATCGATCTCACGCTCCAGTTTTCCCTCATTTGTGAACAAGACCCCGAGATACTTAAACTCCTCCACTTGGGGCAAGGACCTCCTCCCCGACCCGGAGAGGGCACTACCCTTTTCCGGCTCAAGACCATGGCCTCAGATTTGGAGGAACTGATCCTCATCCCGGCCGCGTCACACTCAGCTGCAAACCGCTCCAGTGAAAGCTGTAGATCACGAGCTGATGAAGCCAGTAGGACCACATCATCTGCAAAAAGCAGAGAAGCATTCTAAGGCCACCAAATCAGATCCCCTCAACACCTTCGCTGCGCCTAGAAATTCTGTCTATAAAAGTTATGAACAGAATCGGTGACAAAGGGCAACCTTGGCGGAGTCCAACTCTCACCGGAAACAAGCCTGACTTACTGCCGGCAATGCGGACCAAGCTCTGACACCGGTCGTACAAGGACATAACAGCCTGTATCAAAGATCCTGGTACTCCATACTCCCAGAGTACCCCCCTCCTCCCTCATTCAGTCCCTGTTAAAAACAAAGTTATAACAAATTTTAACCAGATTATGTCAGAGTTGTCCATCTGTCACTGACTCTGTTTATAACTGTTCTGGACTAAATGTCTAGAAGCAGACAACAGGAGACAGAGCTCTGGTTTTGAGGCTTCAAATCGTTTTTCAGTTTTTTGCAGATGATGTGGTTCTGTTGGCCTCACTGAAGCTGGACCTCCAGCAGGAACTGGAGCAGTTTGCATCTGAATGTGAAGCAGCTGAGATGAAGATCAGCATCTCCAAGTCTGAAACCATGATTTTTAACTGTAAAAAGGAGGAACACGTGATCCACAGCACAAGTGGAGGAGTTCGTGTCTTCAGGGCTTGTTGATGAGAGGAAGTAAGTTGGAGGCTGATGAGGGAATTGAGATGTTGATTCAGTGAGGAGGTTTCAGACATGTTCTACTGGAAGATGCTGCCTTGAAAACTTGGAACGGCACACTTCACAGTTTTAAACTGAGTTTGAATTTGAAGCTTCTTGAAAATTAGAGAAGTCACAAAGATCAACAAGTCGTCTAAGTTAAGACTTTATAAGAGGAAGTCCGTCACTCTTTACAGCTAGAGGTTGGGTTTGGTTCTTTTTTGTTCCTCTGAGATCATTCACACTTGATGATGATACAAGACAGAGATAAACACTTTTTATATGTTGCTTAACTCATTTGTCTCTGCTGAGCAAATTGAAATGCAAAAAACAAAAAATATATTTTTCACTGTGACCTTCGTGTTTTTGCTCCAACACATTCTTGTGTCCTCTAACCTACTCATAAGATGCCTGCAAGAAAATAAACTCTAATTATAACTAATGAATATAAAAGCTTTAACTTAGAGAAAAATATAAAATAAATTCCAGCAAAGTTTATTGTTATTGTAAAAAAAAACAATAATAATCTAACTACTAAACGCATGATGTCCACACAAGAGTTCATTGAGGAACAAAAATCTTCATGTAATTACAGATGAAGTTGTCTTTTTACATAGTAGCTACTTACAGCCATTTTGTTTAGGATGGGAAACAAAGCATCTTAAAGACATGTCTAACTACATCCTGCAGTCTGACTTCTATCTTCAGAGGATTTAAAGAACTGAAAGCTGCCATCAGAATGTTTTCTCTCTTTACGTTTCAGACTCTTCAGGATGGTGGAGGTTCGTTGTTGGATCTTTGGCTTTCACGGTGTTCATAATTATTGTTGTTGCAGCCGTCAGGTGGAAGAAATCTAGAGGTGAGAACATTTACAAGAACTAACTTTTACATTTTTAATAAAACTGTTTCTAAATAAACTGAAGCCAACTTTCTCTTTTTCAGGAAACAACAATCAGACGAGTACAAATGTAAGTTTTAACATGCTGTAAGCCAGTGAGAGGTCTGAAGTGCAGGCAGGTCAGACCTCTGAGACTCTCCTAAAGTCATGCTGTTGTAATGGAGCAGTATGTGGTTCCCTTTCAGTCATGTCTCTCTGTGCAACATATGCTATGGGAATTGCGCCCCCGCGTGATTACCTGAAGGAATGCAATCACGCCTTTACGGCAGGGGCGTCAGCGTCATGCCAGAGTCCCCTCCCTCTGGGTATTTAAGCCGCTGACGCCCATCTGTCATTCTCTTTTTGCCCTTCACCTCGCTTAAAACCTGAACTTCGTGGGACACATCGCTCAACCAGAGGTGAGCTTGCTCCCTACACTGAGCGTACAGAGAAATTTTTCCTGCGTACTGCTGGGCTGGTGAAAGCTAGTCCAACGTTTTTCTACTTACCTCGAAGTTTTCTTCTCTCTTGCAGTTGCTTCGCTCGACGGCGCTAACTGCGTCACAACACTCCCTGCTAACCATTAGCAGGCTAGCCAGTGAAAGCAAGAAGACGGAGAGGACGGCTTCGAACAAAAGGAAACTAGGAACATCCTCGACGTTTCTTGTCTCCGGAGATGGCTCCCGAGAAGGAAAACGGAGGATAAAGACTCAGAAGAAAACCAGCAGGATGACGAGCCCTCGCTCGCGCCCCTGCCACCAGTGGCTGCGGCTACTCTCTCTTGGCGACGGATACCCACGAGACCTGTCCTGTCTGCCTAAGGTTTCTGCATGCAAGAAAAGCGCTGGAATCCCCCGACTCCTGCTCCCACTGCTGTCGGATGCCGGCGGTAGTAGAAGGAAGCGCCGCGCGGACGCGCCGCGCGACGCGTTGGCTAAATCCATGGCGAAGGCAACGGCGCTGAAGGCCGCACGCCTCGCAGAGCTGCACGCTCCCGGGCCGGAGCTCGAGAACGTGGACCTGGAATGCAGTGGTCAAGTCGGGGATGAGAACGTGTCGGACTCCTCGGTCCCCGTCGAAGACTCGACGCCCGAAGTGTCTGACCAAGACGCAGAGTACGGTTGCAGAGGAGAAAGTGTGGATTCCTCCCAGAACCTGGCGCAAATTCTACAGGAACCGGACGTGTCAGTCCCTACTCTGTTCGACCTGTGCCATAGGGTGGCGGACGCCCTGCAGGTTGCGTGGCCAGACCCCACGCCTCGCCAACAGGTTACGAGGCTGGCGGGAAACTACTTCTATGCGAAGCAGCAGACGACGACGTGGCAAAAAATGTCAATTTTCCCGGACTTCCTCATGGAGCTCACACGCTGGGTGGAACCCGGAGCTCCCATGACGTTGCCACTTTTCCGACTCCTGGATGTCGCTGGAATGGAGGCAGCAGGCCTCGCCAGTGTACCCCTGATAGAGGAGACCCTGGCGGCTCATCTGGCCCCCGCAGCTACGAGGGCGAAGCCAGCGCTACCCAGCAAGGCCTGTCGCGCTTAAGAGAAACAGCTTGAAAAGTGCTACAAGGCTCAGGGCCTTGTGGCTCGTGCAATGAACGTATCGACCATGATGCAGGCGTACCTGGCAGAAAAACTGTAGGATCTCCAGGTAACGACAAACGAACAAGCCGCAACAGAGGCCATGGAAGAGGCTCGCCGCGCCTCTGACTTCGTGCTCCGCATGTTGGGGACAATAGCCATCACGCAAACAGGCGGACGCCCTCCGCGAGGGGCTACTGAGGAAAAGCTTTGCACCCCCATAGGAAGACATGTGTGACCTTCCACGGAAGAGACCTGCTGGCGACAGTGAGACTTTCCAGTACCGTCCGAGGGCCTCTTCAATGACCCCGTGTGGAAAGCAGATTTGGGCCTGATGAAACAGGACGGATTGATAATTTTACAGGTTTGCCCACCCACGTGGTACGGGAATCTGACCTTTTGAGCCCAGTCTCCACTTGTAAATCACTACAAGGAGCTGGTGACATATGTGTGCGCACTAAACATGACTCGCCTACTGTACGTGTAATCAAAACAAACACTGTTTCATGCATGTACAAAAATAAAAGTACCAAAGCACAGACTACCCTGGTTCTTGACTCGAGTCCCACTTTCAATAAACACAAACCACGTGGTCAAACTGTGAACCGCAGCAACATACATGAGCTCTGCCTGAGACAGTCAGATCTTGCTATATCTTCTGTTGGCCTGACCAGCCTGCTCGAGAGAGCGCAAGAGGGGTCAAAGGCCACCCCTCCCGCACTCAAGCACGACGAGCAGCAATTGGACATGCCTTCCAGGCTCATGGCACACGCACAGGCCTGGAAGGCATGTCTACCAAACAAATGGGTCATGACAACGATATGTCATGGGCTCAAGTTGCAATTCACAAGCAGACTACCCCCCTTCACAGGGGTACTGCAATCAAAAATTAACCTTGCACGCACACACGTGCTAAGGGAGGAAGTTTTGACGATGTTGCAGAAGGGAGTAATAAGTTTGGTCACGAAACGCAAACTACGCTGCGGCCACTACAGCAAGTACTTCTTGGTGTCCGAAAAGGATCATTCCCTGAGACCGGTACTGGATCTCAGGACTCTGAACAAGAGAATAAAAACTTTTAAGTTCAAGATGCTTACACTACGGCAGGTTCTCCAGTCTGTGAGACCAGGAGACTACGCATGTACATTGGATTTGAAAGATGCCTATTTCCATGTAGGCGTGTGGAGGAAACACAGAAAATTCCTCCGTTTTGCTTTCGAGGGAAACGCTTATGAATTCAAAGCCTTACCCTTCGGTTTAAAGACGGCTCCTCTTACATTTACTAAATGTCTGGACGCAACCCTGACTTCCCCCTTAGGAATCAAGGACTCAGGGTTATGAACTACCTGGATGACCTCCTGATTCTGACTGGAAGCAGAATACAGGCCCAGTCACACTCCTACAGGGTGATCTCTCACCTGGAGTCTCTCGGTTTTGTCATAAACCTACAAAAGAGTGACCTAACTCCATCACGGTTTACCGTATTTCTGGGAGTACAGATCGACACGTACGGTACAGAGCATGGCTCTCAAAGGAACGAGTTTCCTCGATTCGCCATTGCTTGGAAAAAAATTAACTGGATCAGCGGGTCAACATGAAAACGTGCCAACGCCTTTTAGGCCTCTTAGCGGTAGTCATACCCTGTGTGCCACATGCATTGCTGAAAATGCGGGCCCTACAAGTATGGCTAAACTAACAGACACAACCTGCCCTGCCTGGTCAAGTAGGAAAGGTTAGAATAGATTCAGAGTGCCTGAAGGCCCTGGAACCTTGGAGAGACTTGTCTGTCTTCACGGAAGTGGTCCCATTGGATAGGGTGTCATCTTGTGTGGTCATCACGACGGACGCCTCAACAACAGGATGGGGAGCGATCTGCAGAAATCAGAACGCCTGTGGCCCTTGGAATAAACAGGAAGCGAGACTGCATATCAACTTCCTGGAATTGTTGGCCATATTCCTATCAGTAAAATACTTATTTGGCAAATGTCTGATTGCAGGGTAGCATGTCCTGGTAAAATCAGCTAACAGGACTACAGTGTCCTTCATCAACAGAGACGGAGGGACAAGGTCCCAGGCCCTCCTCGGACTGATGCAGAAGATGCTCACATGGTGTGCTCCGAGAATATTGTCGCTCAGGGCAACTCATGTTCTCAGTGACCTGAATTATGTAGTGGATGCCCTCTCAAGAGGGCCTCTCCTGGCATCAGAATGGAGCCTGAACCCACGGGTCGTGGAGCAGGTCTGGTCACAATTTGGGAGAGCCTCAGTGGACTTGTTTGCTTGCAGAGCTAGCTCACAGTGTGACCTTTACTTCTCTTTGAAGGAAGCAGATGCACCATTGGGAACGGATGCTCTGGCACATGATTGGCCAGCAGGGGTGCTGTACTATGCTTTTCCACCTGTCCCTCTGATCGAGGTGACACTGGAACGTGTACGTCAGGGAGCCCTCTCCCTGATCCTGATAGCCCCCAGGTGGCCGCAGAAACCGTGGTTCCCGGAGTTGATCTCAATGTTATCAGGGATACCATGGCAATTGCCTCCTCACAGGGACCTGCTGACTCAGGCACGTGGGCAGCTTCTACACCCACGTCCGGAGTTGTGGCAGCTTTCAGCCTGGCCTTTGAAGGGAACTGGCTGAGGGCCTAAGGCTTTGATTGCTTTATCCCAAAACAAACAGCAACAACATACACAAGGGTGTCCCTTGGTGTTTATGTTTGCTAGGAGATGTTCAATGGAGGGGTTCCCCTCTCCTTAACGGGTCTCCAACATCAGGATGGGCTCCACTTGTCAGTCGTGCCAATTGTATATGTAAAATGTTCCCCTGGGGACTTGGGAGGTTACCCTGTGCTTGACCTGGGTTTTCAACCTCCACATTGCCATCCAATTACTAGTGACGTAATGGGTCTCTGGCTCCTTTCCTCCTGTTTCTCAGGATTTCCAGAGAAAAAAGGGGATGATGGGTAATCACACTAGTGGAGCACGCTTATGCTGTCTCTAGCTGGTGTTTTCATTTATATGTCCAGTGGTAACATCGAGCTGATGTTTCTACATTTGGCATTTTTTCTTCTCAGGCTGTGCTCTCTACATACAGTACCTTGTAGAAAGCAGCTGGGAAATGCCTGTCGTATTAAGGCAGATGGTCTCACATGCATTTTACTGAGCATTTCAAGGATGTGAATTAATTACGTTCCCATAGCATATGTTGCACCGAGAGACATGACTGAAAGGGAACTGAAAGTTATGCACCATAACTCATGTTCCCTGAAGGAAGGGAATGAGGTGCAACATACCTGGCCCTTTTCAATGCTGAAAGCTCGGTGAAGTGCATTTTGGAGAATGATGGATGGGCGTCAGCGGCTTAAATACCGAGAGGGAGGGGACTCTGGCGTGACGCTGACGCCCCTGCCGTAAAGGCGTGATTGTATTCCTTCAGGTAATCGCGCGGGGCGCAATTCCCATAGCATATGTTGCACCTCGTTCCCTTCCTTCAGGGAACATGAGTTATGGTGCATAACTTTCAGTTTAACATTGTCTTGCTGAAATAGGCAAGGCCTTCACTAAATAAGACATTGTCTTGATAGAAATGTCCTAAAACCTGGATAAACTGTTCTACATAGATGGTGCCTTTCAACATGTAAAAAATAGTCCATGACAGAGGCAGTAATGCACCCCAATACCATCAGAGAAGCAGTGTTTTGGACTATGTAGCATCTGTAGTTTTCAAAAAGATTTTCAAATTTTGAGTCATCTGACAACAGAACACTTCCCCACACAGCTTCATTCCATTTCAAGTGAGCTTTGGTCCAAAGAAGACAGGAGGACATGTTAGACTGGTACAGGACATGAGGACAGCAGGACATGTTAGACTGGTACAGGACACAAGGACAGCAGGACAGTGGTGAGATGTGCTGTAGGAGTGACAGAAAGCTTCAAGGTAGAGGTGGGAGTCCATCAAGGATCAGCTCTGAGCCCCTTGCTCTGGTGATGGACCAACTAGGAATCCCCATGGACTATGATGTTTGCAGATGACATTGTGATCTGTGGTGAGAACAGGGAACAGGTGGAAGAGAACTTGGAGAGGTGGAGGTATGCACCACAGCAAGGAAAGGTCTACAAGACAGTTGTGATACCAGCTATGATGGTCTGGAGACAGAGACATGGACAAAAAGACAGGAGACATAACTGGAAGTTTCAGAAATGAAGATGCTGAGGTTCTCCTTAGGAGAGACAAGGATGGAGAAGATCAGGAATTAGATCATCAGAGGTACAGCACATGTTGAACAACTGGGAGAAAAAGTTAGGGAGGCCAGACTGAGATGGTTTGGACATGTCCAGATGAGGAACAGTGGGTGTATTGGTAGAATGATGTTAGAAATGCAGCTGCCAGGAAAAAGACAAAGAGAAGATACATGGATGCAGTTAGAAAGGACATGGAGGTAGATGGAGGAGGACTTGCTGTGACAGCCTGATGATTATCACATTTGCTCAGGGGGCAGGGTGCAGGTGGGTGTGAGTGTATATCCCACACACATTTGATGTTATCACTCCGGGGGGTTGAACCAGTGACCTTCCAATAAAGGCTCATCTTCTCCAACATTTGTGCCACCACTTCCCCCACACCCCTGTTCCATCTTTACTACAACTGGGTTTGTGACTACAAATACATTTTCAGAGCAAATAAAGATTATTTGTGTTTTAATCATTAAGACCAGAAGTTGGTGGATAAAACACTGCACAAAAACCATAGATATACGGGAGTATCAGATGTGGTATATCTCCGCATCCTTCACATATACGGACAATTTCCGGGAATTTCCGTATCGCATCCTCGGAAAATCCAGTTTCGGATATCCCCGGATACGAACAGATCCGAACTTTATTGATCCTTAAAAAATCACAAAATCCGGATACTTTATCTGCTGCAGATCCAGAAATATGTGGCTCTGTTATCCCTCGGGATTACTGCTTACATCTCTTCGGATACTTGCCGCATATATGACGTATGATTGTTTATATTTACGTATACGTGACAGATGTCAGTCGTATATTTATGGATTTTTATCTGTGAAGTATCTGTGAAGTATGCGATTTCTCAGAGATCCAGCAGATCTTTGACGTATCACGTTTAAGATGTCAGTCGTATATTTATGGATTTTTATCTGTGAAGTATATCTGAAGTATGCGATTTCTCAGAGATCCAGCAGATCTTTGACGTATCACGATGAAGATGTCAGTCGTATATTTATGGATTTTTATCTGTGAAGTATATCTGAAGTATGCGATTTCTCAGAGATCCAGCAGATCTTTGACGTATCACGATGAAGATGTCAGTCGTATATTTATGGATTTTTATCTGTGAAGTATATCTGAAGTATGCGATTTCTCAGAGATCCAGCAGATCTTTGACGTATCACGATGAAGATGTCAGTCGTATATTTATGGATTTTTATCTGTGAAGTATCTCTGAAGTATGCGATTTCTCAGAGATCCAGCAGATCTTTGACGTATCACGTTTAAGATGTCAGTCGTATATTTATGGATTTTTATCTGTGAAGTATCTCTGAAGTATGCGATTTCTCAGAGATCCAGCAGATCTTTGACGTATCACGATGAAGATGTCAGTCGTATATTTATGGATTTTTATCTGTGAAGTATCTCTGAAGTATGCGATTTCTCAGAGATCCAGCAGATCTTTGACGTATCACGATGAAGATGTCAGTCGTATATTTATGGATTTTTATCTGTGAAGTACCTGGAAATATGCGATCCCTCAAGAGTTCCAGCAGATCTTTGGCGTATCACGTCGTTGCAGATGTCATTCGGATATTTAAGGATTTTTCATTTATGCAAATTCATGCATATTTGGGAATATGATATACTCTGCCTGAAAATACAGGTTTTGCATGTAGGTAGACCATGTAAAACACCAATGGTTACCGGTAGTTGTTTTTTTTTTACCCTAACCCTCCATTTATTTTTTATTTTTAATATGTGAAGCACTTTATATAACTACATTTGTTTTAAATCTGCAATACAAATAGTTGGCTTCTAACATCTTTACATTTTAACATCACCCAGTTTTCTACATCAACATTAGTCTTTAATTTAGATTTATGTACCAACATCATGATGTACAAATCACAAGCTGGACCAAAAGCAGTCTAGTAAATACACAGTGGTTTGTATCTTCAGAACTACTACGGTAATGCAAACATCAGACATAAAAAAACTGACCATGACTTTAAATTTATTTTTTTATTAACACCCCCCCCCACACACACACACACACGCACACAAAGAGGAAAAGAAGAGGAGATGTATGGATGCAGTTAGAGAGGACATGAAGGTAGTTGGAGTGAGAACAGAGGATGCAGAGGACAGAGTGAGGTGGAGGAGGATGACTCGCTGTGGTGACCCCTGAAAAGGGAAAAGCCAGAAGAAGGTGCTCAAGGCAGCCTGGGTTGCATTTCTCACTGGGCACTCTGCGATGGACTTTGTTCTGAAGCTCAGCAAATGAGTCAGAGGCGCTCCTCTCTCGCAAAATCCTCCATCCTCTTAACTTTGTAGGCAATCGTGGAGCTCAGTAAAGAAGGTATTTGTCAACATATTTGACTCCTTTTTAACTGACAGAAAAGTCTAATGTTCATGTAATAACAGCGTCCATGAGGTTAAGACTTGTACTCGAAGAACAAGGGAAACAGCGTGTGTTGGGGTAACCTAGGTTTGACACCCTGATGCATGCTCAATAATCCAGGTAGAAAAATCTAAAAAAGCTAAGTCTGGTCCTCTGGACATTCAAAAAATAAAAAATAAAGCACAAAAAAAAACTGTAGAAACGTTTCGTCTTTCGTCCGAAAGACTTCCTCAGTCTGAGAAGCTGTATTCAGCTCAGTCTTATAAATAGCACCCTCCCACAGTGGATCAACCAGTTGGCTGATGACAGCCTGAAACCAGCTGCTCACATGAGCAAGGAGGACCATCAGCCTGACGATGGATCGTTAACACCCTGATGGTTGTTTGCTATTCACAGAGGGCTGAGTGATACTGGCAATAACAGCATTGTAAGTGGGGGACAGTTGAACCCGGAGGCCTCCACCTCCGTTTAATGATGGACGGTTTCTTTTCACAAAGATGGCCTCCTTTACTCCTCTCTCAAACCATCGTTCCTCTCTATCAAGGATGTGAACATCTTCATCCCTGAAAGAGTGACCGCTGGCCTGGAGATGAGTGTAGACTGCAGAGTCCTGACCTGATGATGTTGATCTTCTGTGCTGGGCCATCCTTTTGGCCAGTGGCTGTTTAGTTTCCCCGATGTAAGACTGATCACAGCCCTCCTGACACTGAACAGCATACACAATATTACTCTGTTTGTGCCGGGGGACTGGATCTTTGGGATGAACCAGTCTTTGTCGTAATGTATTTTGGGGTTTAAAAGACACTGGGACGTT
>JBBPBX010003648.1:8932-28365 GCA_038048925.1 Garcialebias charrua
TAGCTCAATAGCACATTTCTCAAAGGGTATTTGCCTGTCAACACCGTTAGCGGCGGTCCTCAGCTCCTCGAACAGCTTGGCCGACATAATAGTTATATCAGAACTGCCATCCAGGAGGGCTTCACGCTCAAGGACACCTTCCAGTGTGATAGGCAGGTAAGCTTTCTTAGCCACCCCCCTTTGTATAAAGTTACACAGAAACCTCACAGGTCTTGGCCCACGTTTCTGTTCACGTGTGCCTCTGTCTGTGTAATCTTGTTTACTGTCAGCATCTTGTTGGCTGTCAGCATCATGACCTTCAGGATGTTGTTGTGTGTCAGCAATTGGTTTGCTGTCAACATCCATGGCAATGTTGGTAGTAGTGTGCGCTGAGTTATTTGTGTGCTCTGAGTCTTTGTGAAAGACAGTGCTACACATCGCTCCAGGTTGGTCAATGTTGATAGTGTCATTATCAATGATAACGCCACTCATTGTATCAGGTTGGTCAAGCACAGTAACATTCAAATCTACTGACAAACTACTTACTTCCTCTGTCTCTTCCGAGCATAGAGGTGTTGGGCCATTATTCCTGGACATTCGTGACTCTTTGCCTGTCTTGAACTGTTCTGTTCGAGGCGCGGGAGGTGCAGTTCCAAGGCTCGGGAGTTTCTGTTGGGACCACGCATAGTTACATGAGTATAGGTCCTCATACTTCAATTTCTTTTGAAGTCCACCCACCGATGGACCTTGGTTTTCACCCACCTGGTTCGATCTGAACCGTTGTGGGTCTCTTAGAGAGTGAACACCTACCTTTTGTGGTTCGTTGCTTGTCTCAGATTTTTCAATCTGAGGTGCTTCAGGGGCGGGGCTCCCTTTAAACCATTTTGAGTCATGTTCCAACTGGTACCACATGTAAGTATTTAAAAATTTTATGTTATGTCTGTGTGCTATCTTGACAATATTAATTCATTTTAATACACAAAATAATTCTTAGATAATTAATTATACCCTTTTTAATTCTGCCATTTTTAACTTTCGTTTTGAACGACCGGTTTCTGATACAAGTTCTGAAGTCCACGCCCTTCAACGATCTGTTTACGCCCTCTGTAACAGCCAGTATCTGTAATGTGTTGTTGTTTTAAAATTAGCTCTTTTTTTATTACTCATTTGACTTACTGTTAGTGCTAGCTTAAGATAACTTACCGAAACCCGTCTGAGCGCGCCGCAATTTGCTGCTCCTTTTAGCATGAGACCACCCGAATCCGATGCTAATGTTAGCTTGTTCCTCTTCCGGTGTTCGCCAGCTCCGCTCGTTGCACGCGGCGATTTTGGGAGTTATCGCTGTTCCAGTCAAGACAACACAAAGTTCACCAAGTGTCTCCCGTAAATTAATCCGTAAGGAGAAGGTCCTCGCTGCTGCGAGGCTGCAGCGAGGCTGTACAATTGAAGCTCCGCTCCATCCGCCAGAAGAGGGTCCCGTTGCCGCCGGTCCCTACGCCGGGGGTCCGCTCGTTTAATTTTTGCCGGCTGCGCGTTGGGAGCGATCGCAAATACACTAAAAATTGAACTAAAACATAAAAATAACAATTATACTTTATTTATAAAGCCATTTAAAAAACACAGCTGCAACAAAGTGCTGTACACATGAAATTAAGAACATATAAACAAAAGATGAGATGAAATCATGAAAAACAACAGTCATGTGTTTAATACAGAAGTGGGTTGAGCCCAGAGCCATATAAAGTGAGAGTTGCGACACTTCCATAGAGTTCCATTGTAAGAATGGAATGCGGAAGTCACGTGGGTCATGGAGGGGGCGATTTGTTCCATGGCTCTGGTTACAGTCTGAAGCTGCCTGCAGTAGCGCTCAGTCGCCACCAGAGGGCGCAGCTCCACAAGGTTTCCATAGCCGTAGTTTGGAACGATTGACCGCCTGTCGGCGAGATCAAAGCGTGTCGGAACTCTCTATATATATGGCTCTGGTTGAGCCTAACCAGGGGTTGCTAGGTGAGGGCCTGGACTCAGGGTTGAGGTGGGTTGTCCTAGCGCTTGTGATGTCACAAGCGCGATTGATTTCAAAACGAAACCTAAATTATCACAGTAAAATAAATCTACTTAGAGTAAATAAACCACTGGGTGCATTTTTTTGGCCTTAGGACTGTTTTTTTATGAAGTAAATACCCAAAGTTGAGTAAAAAAAACATTAAAAAGTGAATTTTGCATGTGTGGTCCCCTTTAAAGTCAACCAGTGACTGTGGAGCTCTCAGGTAGTCAGGGAGGGAGTTCCACAGGCGGGGGGCAGCCACACAGAATGCTCGGTCTCCCATGGTCCTCAATTTGGTCCGAGGAATATGAAGGAAATTACTGTTCTGTGATCGTAGAGACCGGGTGGATGAATATGGTGCAAGAATGTCCTTTAGATAGTCAGGTGAAGTTCCGTGCAAGCATGTTTTATGATTAAAGTATTCTGCACAGCTGGAGGGACATCATACTTTAGCTGTTTTGTGATTATATTAAAGTATTCTGCACAGCTGGAGGGACATCATACTTTAGCTGTTTTATGATTAAAGTATTCTGCACAGCTGGAGGGACATCATACTTTAGCTGTTTTGTGATTATATTAAAGTATTCTGCACAGCTGGAGGGACATCATACTTTAGCTGTTTTGTGATTATTTTAAAGTATTCTGCACAGCTGGAGGGACATCATACTTTAGCTGTTTTGTGATTATTGTATATTAAAGTATTCTGCACAGCTGGAGGGACATCATACTTTAGCTGTTTTGTGATTATTTTAAAGTATTCTGCACAGCTGGAGGGACATCATACCTTAGCTGTTTTGTGATTATGTTAAAGGATTCTGCACAGCTGACAGGACGTCATGCTTTAGGTGTTTTGTGATTATATTAAAATATTCTGCGCAGCTGACAGGACGTCCTACTTTAGCTGTTTTGTGATTATGTTAAAGGATTCTGCACAGCTGACAGGACGTCATGCTTTAGCTGTTTTATGATTAAAGGATTCTACACAGCTGACAGGACGTCATACTTTAGCTGTTTTGTGATTATATTAAATTATTCTGCATAGCTAACAGGACATCATACTTTAGCTGTTTTGTGATTATATTAAATTATTCTGCAAAGCTGACAGGATGTCATACTTTAGCTGTTTTGTGATTATATTAATATAATAATAATTATAATAATAATAATAATAATAATTGTCTATTCCTGTCATCTGCGTATGTTTCCCATACACAGACGAAATTCGTCTCTGCATTTAACCCAACCACCTACCAGGTGGTGCAGTGAGCAGCCATAGAAAGCGCTCGGGGAGCTGGAGAAATAGATGTGCACTCATAGACACCCCAAGGTGTGTAGTGGCCGGGACGCGAACCCGCGTCCTTCGGATCCCAAGTCAAACGCCCTAACCACTACACCATCTTGGATTCTACACAGCTGACAGGACGTCATACTTTAGCTGTTTTGTGATTATATTAAATTATTCTGCACAACTGACAGGACGTCATACTTTAGCTGTTTTGTGATTATATTAAATTATTCTGCATAGCTGACAGGACGTCATGTTTTAGTTGTTTTATGATTAAAGGATTCTACACAGCTGACAGGATGTCATACTTTAGCTGTTTTGTGATTATATTAAATTATTCTGCAAAGCTGACAGGATGTCATACTTTAGCTGTTTTGTGATTATATTAAAGGATTCTACACAGCTGACAGGACGTCATACTTTAGCTGTTTTATGATTAAAGGATTCTACACAGCTGACAGGACGTCCTACTTTAGCTGTTTTGTGATTATGTTAAAGGATTCTGCACAGCTGACAGGACGTCATGCTTTAGCTGTTTTATGATTAAAGGATTCTACACAGCTGACAGGACGTCATACTTTAGCTGTTTTGTGATTATGTTAAAGGATTCTGCACAGCTGACAGGACGTCATGCTTTAGCTGTTTTATGATTAAAGGATTCTACACAGCTGACAGGACGTCATACTTTTGCCGTTTTGTGGTTATATTCAAGGATTCTGCATAGCTAACAGGACATCATACTTTATCTGTTTTGTGATTATATTAAATTATTCTGCAAAGCTGACAGGACGTCATACTTTAGCTGTTTTGTGATTATATTAAATTATTCTGCACAACTGACAGGATGTCATGCTTTAGTTGTTTTATGATTAAAGGATTCTACACAGCTGACAGGACGTCATGCTTTAGCTGTTTTGTGATTATATTAAATTATTCTGCACAGCTGAGAGGACGTCATACTTTAGCTGTTTTGTGATTATATTAAATTATTCTGCACAGCTGACGGACGTCATACTTTAGCTGTTTTGTGATTATATTAAATTATTCTGCACAGCTGAGAGGACGTCATACTTTAGCTGTTTTGTGATTATATTAAATTATTCTGCACAGCTGACGGACGTCATACTTTAGCTGTTTTGTGATTGTATTAAAGTATTCTGCACAGCTGATGGGACGTCATACTTTAGCTGTTTTGTAATTATATTAAATTATTCTGCAAAGCTGACAGGACATCATACTTTAGCTGTTTTGTGATTATATTAAATTATTCTGCAAAGCTGACAGGACGTCATACTTTAGCTGTTTTGTGATTACATTAAGTTATTCTGCATAGCTGACAGGACGTCATACTTTAGCTGTTTTGTGATTATGTTAAAGGATTCTGCACAGCTGACAGGACGTCATGCTTTAGCTGTTTTATGATTAAAGGATTCTACACAGCTGACAGGACGTCATACTTTTGCCGTTTTGTGGTTATATTCAAGGATTCTGCATAGCTAACAGGACATCATACTTTAGCTGTTTTGTGATTATATTAAATTATTCTGCACAGCTGACAGGACGTCATGCTTTAGCTGTTTTATGAATAAAGGATTCTGCACAGCTGACAGGACTTCATACTTTAGCTGTTTTATGAATAAAGGATTCTGCACAGCTGACAGGACTTCATACTTTAGCTGTTTTATGAATAAAGGATTCTGCACAGCTGACAGGACTTCATACTTTAGCTGTTTTATGAATAAAGGATTCTGCACAGCTGACAGGACGTCATACTTTAGCTGTTTTATGAATAAAGGATTCTGCACAGCTGACAGGACGTCATACTTTAGCTGTTTTATGAATAAAGGATTCTGCACAGCTGACAGGACGTCATACTTTAGCTGTTTTATGAATAAAGGATTCTGCACAGCTGACAGGACTTCATACTTTAGCTGTTTTATGAATAAAGGATTCTGCACAGCTGACAGGACTTCATACTTTAGCTGTTTTATGAATAAGGATTCTGCACAGCTGACAGGACTTCATACTTTAGCTGTTTTATGAATAAAGGATTCTGCACAGCTGACAGGACTTCATACTTTAGCTGTTTTATGATTAAAGGATTCTGCACAGCTGACAGGACTTCATACTTTAGCTGTTTTATGAATAAAGGATTCTGCACAGCTGACAGGACGTCATACTTTAGCTGTTTTATGAATAAAGGATTCTGCACAGCTGACAGGACGTCATACTTTAGCTGTTTTATGATTAAAGGATTCTGCACAGCTGACAGGACGTCATACTTTAGCTGTTTTATGATTAAAGGATTCTGCACAGCTGACAGGACGTCATACTTTAGCTGTTTTATGAATAAAGGATTCTGCACAGCTGACAGGACTTCATACTTTAGCTGTTTTATGAATAAAGGATTCTGCACAGCTGACAGGACTTCATACTTTAGCTGTTTTATGAATAAAGGATTCTGCACAGCTGACAGGACGTCATACTTTAGCTGTTTTATGAATAAAGGATTCTGCACAGCTGACAGGACTTCATACTTTAGCTGTTTTATGATTAAAGGATTCTGCACAGCTGACAGGACTTCATACTTTAGCTGTTTTATGATTAAAGGATTCTGCACAGCTGACAGGACTTCATACTTTAGCTGTTTTATGAATAAAGGATTCTGCACAGCTGACAGGACTTCATACTTTAGCTGTTTTATGAATAAAGGATTCTGCACAGCTGACAGGACTTCATACTTTAGCTGTTTTATGAATAAAGGATTCTGCACAGCTGACAGGACTTCATACTTTAGCTGTTTTATGATTAAAGGATTCTGCACAGCTGACAGGACGTCATACTTTAGCTGTTTTATGAATAAAGGATTCTGCACAGCTGACAGGACGTCATACTTTAGCTGTTTTATGAATAAAGGATTCTGCACAGCTGACAGGACGTCATACTTTAGCTGTTTTATGAATACAGGATTCTGCACAGCTGACAGGACGTCATACTTTAGCTGTTTTATGAATACAGGATTCTGCACAGCTGACAGGACGTCATACTTTAGCTGTTTTATGAATAAAGGATTCTGCACAGCTGACAGGACTTCATACTTTAGCTGTTTTATGAATACAGGATTCTGCACAGCTGACAGGACGTCATACTAAGTCCAAGCAAAAGGAAAACGTTCTTGTTTCAGAAGATCTCCGCTTGTCTCGGAGGTGAAGTTTTCGTTTAACGTTGAACTGCAGCAGTGACGTGTAGCTGCCACAGGAGCTCAGGTTTTTGTTTTGTCAGGACAGAGTTTAAGACGCGTTGCCAGATATATGTTGTTTATTTATATGCATTATATTTATTTATATGATATACGTTATTATTGTACCTACACGAGACCTGGGGTCCACACAACGTGCGATGAATTGGTTTGAAAAAGCCAAAAATACAAAATACAACAAAGTTCAGTCAGGTCCTCTGGACTGTGTCTTGTTGAAGCGTTTTGTCTTTTTCTACCTTCGGCTGTTTGTAGGACTGAGTTTGTTGTGGCTCCTCGGACTGATCAACTCTTTTAGATGAAACGTTTCAACACAAAGAAACCGTACGGAGGACCGGACTGAACTTTGTTGGATTTTCTGTTCACCCCTCAACAAATTGTTTTTATTCACGTGAACGTCCTCATGTCACCCTTTGGTCCAACCAGACAGACGGCGCTCGCCAACCACACCTTATCTTAACACACACACACTCACACACACACAGGTTTGTTTTGCTATCTTTGTGGGGCCATTGCATTAACTTCCATTCATTTTTCATTCATTTCTACAGCCTAACCCTGACCTTTACCCTAAACCTAACCATTACCAATACATACTTTACCCTAAACTTTACACATCCTCAATTCACACCTTAGTCCTAAACCTAACCCCTAACCCACCAACGGGACTGCTTCTTATGGGGCCCGGGCTTTGGGCCCCATAAGAAGCAGTTGGTCCTCACAATTAGGTAGAACTCAGAAAAATGGGCCTCACAAAGTAACATAAACAAGGACACACACACACACCTCCACCTGGCCATGAAAGCACACCATTCAAAACATGAAACAGTTTGGCTCAAAATCGGATCATTTTAAAGCGGCAGTTCTATATTTTGTCATTTCCTATCTGGCAACCCTGATTTGAGACGTGTCAGGGCGCCATCTCATAAAACAGAATAGTTTTCTGTCTGAAAACCAAAAGTATTTTTTTTTTGTAGCAAAGCTAAACTTGCTGCTGACAGAGCAAACTGTTGACGTCCAGACATGACTTTATTTACCGTATTTTCCGGAATATAGGTCGCATTGTCCAATTATTGCCAAAGAATTGGGAAAATCCATATATAAGTCGCACCTACGTCAAAATATGGACCGAGTATTTAGCTCTGCTGCAAATGTCTGCCACAGGAGCGCACAGCAAGGCTTTTAAGAAGATTAACACTTAAAAACAATTATTTGTTTGATAAAAATTATAGCAAATATGTGTCTGAGCTGAACTTTTCTTTAATAAATGAATAATTTTAGCAGGATAAACACCTAAAAATATATATTTGTTAGCTGACATTATTGTAAGTGTGTGTCTCAGTTTAATTTTTGTTAATAAATGACTACAAATCAGCTTATTTTATAAAAAGCCATAAATTGGTCTCACCTGACTATAGGTCGCAGGGCATGAAAAAATGATAAAAAGCCGCGACCTATATTCCAGAAAATACGGTCAACGTGAAGGTCCTGAGAGACGTTTTCAGTCCCTGCACACGTCCGTCTGCTCAGACGTCTGGAGAAGCAGGTCCCGTTGAAAGAATCGAGATAATCCACAAAACAAACTTCTGGGTTCACTCCAGGATGGAGCTAACGCTAACGCTCACAGTTTTCTGTGTAAAAGCCTCAAACTTCATGTTTTTCTATCTGCATGCTGTCTGCAGTCGCTGTGTTTCCAATCGCGCTAATCTCTTTTTGTCTTTTTCTCCTCCTTGGTCTTCTTCATGTCCGCCATCTTTACATCTAAATACTGACTCCTCTGGATCTGTCGTGTGTTTCTTTTCTCCTTGGACGGACCGTCTCGCCCTCCTCTTTGTGTCTCCTCCCTGTCCTCGTCCGTCGCTTCATGTCCACGTCTCGTTTGTTTGCTTGTGTTGTTTTTTTGTGTGTGGCTGCGACCGCCAGGCCGTTTGGACAGCCCGTTCTTGAGGCGGCAGCACAATCCCGGCAGCCCGCCCCGAGGCGCATCCCCGCTCCGCGCCTCGCCTCACGCACGAACGCAGCCCGCCGCCGCAGCCGGTAGGTACAGCACCGGAACCGTACGGGAGAATTAAAGAGAAAAGACGAGCCGGACGCTCACGACTTCTGTTTGTCTTTAGACAAGAATTACAAACGGGACCGAAGCTAATCTGAGGAATTATCCTGCGAGCACCAGATCCTAGATTACAGTTTATATCCATAACCTCCATCTGAAAACCTCACGCCAAGAAAATCTTTGAGTTTCCAACAATGAGTTTCTAAACCGATCGTTGTTTAGAAAGTATAAACAGATTTGGATTTTTATGTCAACAAAAAAAAAAGTTTGTGTCCGACTGAGCTGCAGCTGGTGACTTGGAATAAGAAGAAAAAATGATAATTTCCTGTGGAAGTCTCGCTGAAGTTGGAGTCGTTGAGACCAACGAGCCATGAGGCCACGCTTTGAGGAAGCAGTTCTTAAATATCAGGGCTAAGTTCTGCGCCAAGCTATTCTTCGTTGTGCTCCTTATTTTGTTGCTTCTAGGCCTGTCGCGATAATAAATCAATTAATCGCATGATAAATTAAAATTATCAACCTCATTTTCATTTATCGGCTTTTATCATTTCTTCGTGTCTCTCTTTCTACTGAAGACACTGGATGACAAAAGGCTCAACTCCGGTGCTCTTCATTGACCCCTCACTTTCTCTTTTCTCTTTAAAATTTGTTTTAATCGTCCAAAAATCACAATTTTGGATCGTTAAAAGGCTACGAGCTAAGCTAACAGGCCGACCTCGGGGGGAGTCTGTCTTGTCGACGCTCCCCGCCATTTTGAGAACTGAAGAGAGACAGCCCATGTCACGTCAAGGGGTCTCCCTCCCATTTTTCTTAAAGAGACACACTGCTCGCTCCTTCACTATCCATCCTTCGGTTCAAACTGTCTTATACTGCCATCCAGTGGTCAAAAAAGGTACTACACTGAAAGAAAATTAACCAACATTTTTTCTTAAATTTGACAATAATTACAAATTATCTCTAGTATAATAGTATAAACTCCTTAAAAGATTAAGGGTAGTCAGTGGGGTGGCTGAAGATTATTCAATTGGGCCAAGGCCACCACTGGCCACCCCCTGCTTCCACCATTGCACCTGATGGATGAAACTTCTCCCTCTGCTTGTCAGGATACGTCACTCTGCGCTGCCTCGGACAAAAACAAGAAAAAAACGACAACCTCCGTTCTCCACAGTGTAACTCCATCCCACTTGAGGATCTTGTATCAAAAACATTTAGGTTTTCTTGGATTTCCTGCTCATTTCAAGTCCAGAAAAACACACTCATCTCCAAAGCTACAAACATTTACTTTTCAAACCCCTCAGCGACGGGGGACATCAACGCTCGTTTCACCTTGGCAGCCACACCAACGTTTATGATTCAGTTTATCTGAGGAATGAAGGGGAGCAGATTTGGACCGGTTCAGTAATTACTTATCAGTGTTTGGCTTTAAGACCCGCGCTTTCAGGACCGTAGCCTTGAATGTTTTGTCAGAAATGGGTCAAAAACGTCCACGACAACTCCACTTGGAGAGAAAATATTTAGGCGACTAGAGTTAAAACCACTGAGACCCATGAGGCAAACCGAGAACTGCGTCTAACGTTTTGATGCTCCGGCAGTCACAGCCCAGTGAGATCACCTGTAAAACTGCCAGCTGGTATTAATAATTTTAATTTTCCAGTTCCTGCCCATTTAAAGTGGCCCCGCAGCATGATGCTGCCACCACCGTACTTTATTAGTGGTGTTGGCAGATCAATGGGAGGTGTGGAGTTTGAACCAAACTCAGGATTTTTGACCAAAAAGTTCAGTTTTTAACAAACAGAGCCGCCGATCGGTTCTATGGGACTTCTTCACGGTCACCTTTGGTCACCTCTCTCCAATTAACCCATTTATTTTGGGTTCATGAACTGTTTTTTTTCTTGGCACATTTCTTGTTATTCCATTTTCCAGCAATATTTTTTTAAGCTTCAGGAAAAATGTTTTTGTAATTTTTTTTGTTCTTATTTTCCCACTGCTTCATTTGTCCTATTAATTACCGGGTACTGTAATTAGTTTCTAATCGTAAGTTTAATTTAAGTAGTTTTATTTGACATTTAAAACAATCACATTTTTACCATAAATTACCAACTTGTATAAAAACACATGTTGAGCTTTTAGGGGGTGGTTTTAAACAGAAGGACTGCTAGTACTTTTAACAATATTATAAAAAATAAAAACAAAATAATTTAACTTTAAAATCTAACCTTGAACCCGTTTGTCTTTCAGTCGGTTGCATTAAACTGGATCAACTCTTGACTCAATAGATAAGAATGAAACAAACCCCGAAAAATAACCCCGTAGAACCGTACGGTAGTTTGTGTTGCTGCGCTTTAGATGTCGTCCAGTCTCGTGTTATTTTATGATTTATTGTTTGATAGTTTGACCTGATTTCCCGTAGAGCAACTTTTAACATTTCATTTCTTTAATTTTGTTCTGATTTCTTTGTTTCATGCCTCTGATTGTGGATCCGCTCAATAACTCTCCTGCCGACGCCTTTATTCCTCCGACCCGTGAGTGTTTGTGACGTCGCGAGTCATTCGTGGGTCGCTGTTCCCTGAAAGTGGATCTTCAGTTTCAGTGGAACGTCATCTAGTTGTCTGTGATCGTTGGTTCACAACAGTGATTTTGTACATTTTGTCAAGGTTTATGTTGACCACTTTCCAGAGAGCGACGTGTTTTCTCAGTGGCTACAATTTTCTCCTGAACAGTTTGTTTTCCAAATTCAAGTACATTATAGAGTCAAAAGAGTGCAAAAATGGAAAACAAACTAAATCAACAAGAAACCACCAAAGAAATTAAACTACAAATATATAAGGTTTTGTATTTTGGAAAGTATTACAATTTATGTTAGACTGTTAAAAAATGATTTTAAGAAGAATAAATAAATAAAACAAATTGCCCTAAACACAGAGGAGTAATAAAAAAAAAAAATTTATTAAATTTATGATTATCTTTGGAACGTGGGCAACTGTGATGTAAAGAAAATGTAAAATGGCAGATCGTATTTTGGATAGAAAATAAAATACAACAGTGTATTAAAGCTACTCTTTCCCAACGTAAATGTTAAAATAATTAAAATTCCAGTAGATCCGTGTAGATGTGAAGCACAGTTTTTCAGAAACAGACGATTTTGGGACTCGCTATGACTTGTTGCCGTATTTTATTATTTCTATGTCCGTCTTGTTTTATTTTGATGCGTCAGACTTTGATCGTGTGCTGAAACGTTCAAGAACTGAAAGGAATTTGTAAAAGACGTGAAAAGAAATAAAACCCAGAGCTTCGATTGTTTCAGGAGAATTTTGGGCAACACGAAGAATCTTCTTTCTTTGTGGTCTTTTAATTTGGAATGAAAATCTTTCTTTCTCTTCCGAGTGGCTCTAATGTGCTGTTGTACAGATAAATTATTCAATCTTAAATTATTTAGAAAAAGCAATATTAAGAATGACAAACTATCTTTTTGCAAGTTATCAAGCAGTGGTTCCCAACACAGCTGGTTCAGTGGTTTAATTACGTCTTTAAGTTTGGCAGAAGCCTCTTAATCACCCTCATTCAAATCAGGCATTGGAGCAGAGAAACAACTAAAATGTGCAGGATGGGGTTCCTCAAGGACCATGGTTGGGAACCACTGGGTTTTTTGTGTTCAAACTCTAGGGATTTTTGCAAACAGAATTATTCCTTAGCTAAATAAATTGTTCAATTGTATCTTAAATGTATCTGCCATTTTGCAGTATTGTATTTTTTTCATCTGTGGTTTATTACAGCCTAGAGACACTAACTCTTCTGAGCAGGACGCCTGACTACCATGACCATAATCTCATGAAACATCTCAGACAGGTTTAGCTTTTACAGAGGAAATGATTGTGAATTTATCTGGTTATACGTGTGGTTGTAGCTGTGATTCAGTTTGTCTGTGTGTAATATATTAACAAAAATGTTTCATACACAATGAGTCATTCAATGTCTTCGTTTTGGTAACAACTTGTCCAAAAGTTGGACAGCTGGATCCTGGAAAGGTCTGGATCCTGGAAAGATCTGGATCCTGGAAAGATCTGGATCATGTGTAGAGTTTATGAAACAGCCACGTAATGTCCGTCCAAATAAGAGGAACCAACTAAGCCTCTCAATCTTTATGAACTAAATAAAGACTGGCTTCAACAATCAGAATCTTCTGGTTCAACACTTGATTTTTAAGTACTGTATAATTTAGTGGTCAAATTGTAGTGAGGATAATCTTTTATGGTTGTTTTATTTAATAATTTTCTCCTACAGGGGACGATGATGATTATGATGATGAAGCGAGCACAGAGCACAACATGGCCACTGCCTCACCCATCCCTAAAATAGTCACTACGCCGATCAAAGAGGACTTCAGTCAGGAAGATGAAGACCGCAGAGAACAGTGGGGTATGAGTAAATGCTGCACACAAACGTCATTTTAGAGTCTTATGAACAAATAAGGCTTCTTTTTAACACTTTATTTTTATTCTTATAAAACCCAGTATGGGAGCGACGCAGTGTAAACGTCAGAAAAAAGTTTCTCTGAGTGGAACTCCTCACTAAGACCCCCAAAAAAAGTGTAAATATCCGAACAAATATTATTTTTTTGTATTATTATTATTAGTCTATAAAGATTTTTGGTTTGCTAAAGTTTAGTGAATCGCTAAAACTTTTTCCGATCGGTCAGTGCATGCTATAAACTTTTAGAAGAAACACAACTTCTCAAGATTTTATAAATAAATCTATTAATAACCTGCAGAAACGTTTCAAACTCAACAGTCATTCAGCTTAATGAGCCCTCTTGAAGTTAAAACAATATTTATTTTGGACTTTTTAACATTCCAGCATTTATATATTTTATCGTTTTTATAAAATTATAATTCAAGTTTTACCATTTTAAATAATTTTATACCAGAAATATGAGGTTACACCCCAGATTTTGACTGTTTATAATTTAAAATATTTTTACTTTAACTGCCTTTACAGCCAGAAAATTCCCTCCATTTTCCAGCTTATGTAGCTAAACATTGGAGTTTTTGTCTTATTTTACCCCGTGTGTTTTTCACCGCTAGAGGACTTATACCTCGGTCTCTGAAACCACCTCAGAACAAACTCTTATCCACTGTTATTATATTTGAGCTCTGAGAAGTCTTCTTAAATTTACCCATATCTGCAACCTAATACATTACATTGTGGGTATATAAAATTTGTCATATATGTACAAAACTAGATTTAGCCATTTACAGTTTGATCAGTTTTTTAACTGTACGGCAAAGGTTAAAGGTTTAATTTCTTGTTTGTTTCCTCATATCTTACGAAAAGTGAAGCTGTGTGCTGCCCCTCCCCTTGCACCCCAGAAAAGGTGGGAATCACCACGGCAACAAGTGAATCAGCAGTTTTTGAGGCCCTTGCTTCTTCAATGTATTTTCTCTTGTTGCTGCTCCCATTAAACGCTGAATAATTACTTAATTTGTGACTAAAATTTGAAGATTAAATGATACTTAGAAAAAAGTTGCAAAATAAGAACTTATTTGTACTTGTTGGAAGTTTATAGAAGTTACAGTTTTAAATAGAACTTGCACTCTTTAAAATATTATAAATTTGATACTATCTCTGTCTTTGACTGTGACACAGTCAAATTCTAAATCTCTATTGGAATCACTTCATGAGCCAGATAGTTGGACAAAATGCTAATTTGAACTCAGAAAAGAGACAATCTGTTGATCCATGCCTTGGATCTTACTGGGAAGTTTAGTTACAAACAAAAATTTAGATGATGAGAGTCTACGGAAAGAAAAAGTCATATAATTAGTTTATGGGTTGTTTTCAGAATACGAGCCTCAGCCAGAGCAGAAACGGCCTGTCCAGGAGTCCACATCCCCCGTGACCGTGGAGAGTGTCGTCCCACAGGCCTTTGACTCCTCCGGCTTCTCTGCGTGGAACGCCCAGACAGATAACCTAGTCGACCTGTGGGACAGCAGCTCAGCCCCCGCCACCAACCCTGCTCAGACTTCCCAGTCCTCTAATCTGGTGGACCTGATGGGAGACGCCAACGTGCTCCGTGACGACGTCCCGCCCAGCACCGCCACCAGCAGCGGCAGGCCTCTGCCCCTCCTTAGCTTCGACGAGATGATAGACGGAAGCTTCTGCTCGGGCACCGGCACCGGCGTTGAGGACGACCCAACAAGTTTGGTGGATGTGATGAGTTCTGACCAGATGACCATAAGCTACCAGCATGCACTCCAGCACGCCTCCGGGGAGGTTCGGGAATTAGATGACGGACAGCTGCTGATGACCAATGGGGAGACGTTGCTGAAGGAAGGAACTCAGGTCAGACGAGTTCAAACTGGTGCCACTCCTGTTAGTTTCATTTTTATTTTCTGATCACTTTTCTATCTCCTGTTGTTAGGCGAGCGAGGGATATTTTAGCCAATCACAAGAGGAAGAGTTCGGCCAATCAGAGGAGTCCTCAGCTAAACCAGCTCCAGTTTTTTATAACAAGCCACCAGGTGAGAACATCACCTACAAAATAAATTACTGAACATAATACATTTGAAATAACAATTAATGTTTAATATAGCATAATACTATTTGTAACTAACTTACTGACAATAATAAGTGTTAGAACACTGATGATAGATGTAGTACCATCAGTGTTCTAACACTAGTTATTGTCAAAAAACTGTATGTAGTAAAGATAGCATAACACAACGAGGGTCATATCGTGATAGGCTGCATGTTCAAAGACTTGTGTTTTGAAATCTTTTTGCCAACATTTGACGTCACTTTGCTTGTTACACGTTATTATTCATCCTTGTATTTCCTTCACTTTAAAACATTGGATTTGCCCTCGCTACTGTTTACTTTTGTCCTGATCCTGCCACTATTTTGTGGGGGTTATAAAACTGTATATTTTAAAGTAGTTATAGGTTTAGTGGTCTTTCAGCTATTCAGAGAAAGAGATTAGCCAAGAAGATATATGACAGGGAGAGGTCTGAAGAGAGGAGACAGGACGACTATAAAGAAATGCAACATAGATCAAAGAGGGAGGTAGCTAAGACAAAGCAGAAAGCGTATGATGAGTTCTATAGACTGGTATGGCTGGACACTAAAGAGGGCGAGAAGGGTTTGTACCGATTGGCGAGACAGAGGGATCAGGCTGGAAAGGATGTGCAGCAGATTAGGCTTGTTAAAGATAGGAATGTTAATGTTCTAACAAGTGAGAAGATTGTGACGGAAAGATAGGAGTACAGTACCGTATTTTCCGGATTATAGGTCGCACCGGAATATAGGTCGCAGTGTCCAATTATTGCCAAAAAATTGGAAAAATCCATAAATTGGTCGCACCGGAATATAGGTCGCACCTACGTCACCGCCGACGTAACGCGTCATCCACCGCTGACGCACCGCGTGACCGCTGAGACAACCCGACAATATGGACCGAGTGTTTAGCTATGCTGCTAATGTCTGCCAGAAGCTAACAGAAGCTAAACACGAGACGAGTCCGTCTCTGAAAACACGAATAAAAAATCGAATCTCATCTCAAATGTTTTATCGAGACCATAGTAACGTACATTAAAGCTCCTATAATTACACTCTGTAAGCAGAAAAAATATACACCGAGTGGTTTTGAAGCTATTTATGACGTTAACAGAAGTAACACCGATAAAAAACTAATGCTAACACGAGACCAGTCCGCTTCTGACACGAATAAAAAATCGAATTTTATGTCAAATGTTTTATCGAGACCATAGTAACGTACATTAAAGCCTTATAATTACACTCTGTAAGCAGAAAAAAATATACACCGATTGGTTTCGAAGCTATTTATAACATACCGTAAACAGATATACATCCACAAGCTAACAAGCTATGCTAATAAAATATCGTTTTTTTTATTTTTAATCTCAAACATCTATTAAAGGTACTCACTTGTAAACGTCCACACTGTGATTACATCCTGTAAGTTTCAGAAAAATCCGCTGAGTGGTTCTTGACTTATCTTGCTAACAAACAGCAAACATACAGAGCTAACAAAGCTACCGGTACATCCAGACCAGAGGAGCTTCTTCTTCTTCTTGGGTCAGTGTACTACTCTGGAAGTGGTACTGCATTGCGCCCCTAGCGACCGAAAGTGGTACTGCACCATTTGCTACCAAACTGAAAAGGCTCATAACGGAGTCAAAAATTGGTCTAAAAATATGGGGAAAAAATCCATAAATAGGTCGCACCGGATTATAGGTCGCAGGCCTTGAAAAAAACATAAAAAGGTGCGACCTATAATCCGAAATTTATGGTACTTTGAAAAGCTAATGAATGAAGAAAGAAAGAAGAGTAGAGGTCAAGGTGGAGGTGGGAGTGCATCAATGATTGGCTCTGAGCCCCTTCTTGTTTGCTCTGGTGATGGACCGAGGCAGGAATCCCCGTGGACTGTGATGTTTGCAGATGACATTGTAATCTCTGGTGAGAGCAGGGAACAGGTGGAAGAGAATTTAGAGAGGTGGAGGTATGCACTTGAAAGAAGAGAAATGAAAGTCAGCCATAGTAAGACAGAGTACATGTGTGTGAATGAGAGAAAGGAGATGGAACAAGAGCAGAGGTCACAAAGGGGCAGAACTTCAAGTACTTGTGGTGCACTGTCCAGGAAAATCGTGAATGTGGTAAAGAGGTGAAGAAGAGAGTCCAGGCAAGATGGCGTGATGGAGAAAAATTTCAGGAGTGATTTGCCACAAAAAGGTGTCAGCAAAGGTCAAGGGAAACGTTTACAAGACAGTGGTGAGATCAGCTATATTGTATGGTCTGGAGACAGAGACATGGTCAAAAAGACAAGAGACAGAATTGGAAAAGTCAGGGCTGAAGATGTTGAGGTTCTTCTTAGGAGTGACAAGAATGGAGAAGATCAGGAATGAGATCATCAGAGGTACAACACATGTTGAACAACTGGGAGATAAAGTTAGAAAGGCCAGCCTGAGATGGTTTGGACATGTCCAGAGGAGAGACAGTGGTTTGGACATGTCCAGAGGAGGGACAGTGGATATATTGGTAGACGGATGTTAGAAATACAGCAGCCACGAAAAATACAAAGCAGACGAGATATATGGATGCAGTTAGAGAGGACATGGAGGTAGTTGGAGTGAGGACAGAGGACAGAGAGAGATGGTGGAGGATGACTTGCTGTGGCGACCCCTGGAAAGAGAAAAGCCAAAATAAGAAGAAAGTGGTTTTAGGTATTCTACATTATTTTCTTTAAAATATGTTAATATACCATACCATACCACTTCATTTATAAAGCACTTAAAACAGCAACAAGGTCAGCTATTATGTTGTTTTGAAAAGAAAAGCTTGTGAACTAAGGCACATATTGTATGTATTCACTGTCAACTTCATTTAAAAAATAAAATAAAAAATGGTGACATTTATGCATTCACTGTCGACAGCATAAAATTTTTTTTTTTTTAAATGGCATTAAAATCATGAAATTTTATAGACTGATTTCTGCTGAAACACTGAGAGAGTAGGCCCAAAAACTACCGTTGATTCCGGTAAATGCCCACATACTTTTCTGGCTGTTATGTCTCATTGTATCCCACAAAACAGATGTCAGAATGTTGTCTTTTTCTAGATACTTATTTAAATTAATATGTTTATCCTTTCTTTATCCTAGAAAATGTTCTGTACAAACTAACAAAATGCTACAAATGTGCATTGTCACAATTAGCTGTCAAGAATGTCTACTATATTTTGCAGAGCTTAAGTGTCTCAAATCAACTTTAACTTTTTTTTCTTGGTTTTTGTTTCTGTTCACAGTTTTTTCCTAGTTCTTAAACATTTTAGTACACAGATTTCGTTTACAAAATGAAGAATACAAAACAAAACAAAAATTAGATGGTAAAAATCGCTTTATGGTTGTTTGGTTTTTAGAGCGATAAAAGTGATAAAGGGTGTGCAAAACAGGATTCTAAGTTATTTTTCAAAGGTTTTATAACTGGGTCCACACACATCCATTACAAGATTAAAACTATTAGTTTTAGGCAGAAGAAAATCTTTGATTTTAAACTTAAAGCCAACAAATTTTATTCCAATAAAACTCAAATTAAAGCTGGGATATGTAAGATTGTAATGTAGTCTGTAACTTTTCAAACAATATATTTTTAACATATTTCTTCACTCTGTCACTATCTACTGACAAACTGATGTTAGACAAAGTAATCTCTGAAAAAAACTATAGTCCCCTTGCTTCTCTATCAGCATTTATAAAAACACTAAAAACACAGAGTGACCAGGACAATGACAGCCAATAAAAACAGAGTTTGAATTTGAATCAGCCAATAAAAACAGAGCTTGAATTTGAATCTCAGCAGAGCCTCCCCCTCAGAGCCATATATGGCTCTGAGGGGGAGGGATCAGAATGCTTTGCCTGTTGAAAATTTTTCTAAGTTCTGCACTCTACAGAAAGTTACACATAGCACCTTTAAAACCGACATGTCTTTCAGATAGTGAATGCATTTAATGTTTTGAGGGGATTATTTTAGTTTTACTTCTTTTTATAAAATCTAAAAGGATTGGCTAAATATAGAAACCGTTTTTATGTGGGCTCTGTAATAAAACTATTTAGTAGCAGTCTACATAATGACAGATATCTACTGTCCACATACAGTATATACATAAGTGCACATACAAACATTTACTGTATATTTAAATACGCATTTATACATACATTACCGGTACATAAAATCAAAAAAGGCGTTCAATACAGGATCAACTGGACTTTATTTGTTGCAGAAAACGTTTCGACTTCTGTCCAGAAGTC
>JBBPBX010003648.1:42571-81264 GCA_038048925.1 Garcialebias charrua
ATATATATATAAAATCGGTAGTGTTTTAACTCCAACCTTGACGTCTAAATCCAATATGGCCACTGTGCCCATAAAAAATAGTCATCTCTTTAGTGACGTTTCAGTTTTTTTTCAATTTGTATCTAATTAAATCTGCAACATGTCAGTTAGCAGGAAGCATGTTGCTACAGTGTTTGAAGGCAGAGAAACATGATGCTTGTATTGCTAATATAAATTATACTTTATAATTAATTACATATGTACATACATACCGGTAATAATTAGCCCAGTCACTGACGAACAGTATACTGTAGATAATCCCACAACAAGTTTTCTGACTGGTAACAGGAACACAGTTAAGTTGGGCGTGAGGTCATTTGCAGATCTGAGTTGTGACTCACAGGCTGTGTAATGATTCTCTAAGATGTGGTGTCGGCCATTTTTGAGGAGGAAATACCGTACCCAATTCTTGGAGGGTGGAGGTGTTCCTGAGCAGCACTTAACTCTTAGAGGGCATTTTATGAAGTTCACTGTGTGAACACAGAGGGAACTAAACCAAACCTTTTTATTTAATCAATTTTTCAAGGTGACTTTAGTGTCATTTGCATCACATGTGGTACATGAAGTGGAACAAAATTGTGTACTCAAGGTCCCAGTTACACCCAAAAATAGCAATAATATAAAAGCATATTAACAAAGGGAGAAACAGTACAAGGATCTAAGACGGGGCAATTCAACTGGTGGCCCGGGGGCCAAATCAGGCCTTCAGTTTGGTCCACCAATGGGTTTGTTTTTAAATAAAATTAGATTTTAAATTGTAAAACTATCCTTTTTTAATGAGAATAACTGCTGGATGTCCGGCCCCTGGGCTTTTGGCTTTTAGAAACTGTGGCCCCCAGACCAATTTAGTTGAACAGCCCTGATTTAAGATATAAGCTAAATAATAATAATATAATATGGTGTATTGAACAGCAGCCTGAACACAAGTCTGTTGTTTTGCAGATGGGTATGAATACAGCAGCTTAACGTCAAGAAATCAGCAGCACATAGTTGTGACGTAGTAAATCTTTTTGTGCCTTCTTCTCTACTTATAGAAGAAAAATCACATTCTTACGAGTCACCAACAACAATAAATGACAACAATAGCCTTATAGCAATAAAACAACAACAACCTTTAGGTTGTATCAAAATGGAGATTGTTACGACCCGTAGAGTCAGAAACATTTAGTGGACGCAGGACAGAAAAAGGTTTAAACAACATTTTATTAAAACTAAATAAGGGCTTCGGTCGCTGGCGAGGTCAGGCAGCTTCCTCGGGTTTGGAGCCCACCGTCCTTCTTCTGGTGCCCCACGTCACGAACAAAAAACAAAGTGGCAACAAAAAGATGGATCAGGTGTGCTGGCCAAACTGAAAATAAAGCAGTCAGACCAGGCCAACCCTGTACAGGGCCGTCGAAGCTGGTCCAAACAGCAGTCTACCTGTCCAAAACCACCAGTCCTAAATATAAACAAAAGGCGAAAACAGGATTACCAGGCCCACCTGATCATACAAAGTTATAAAAAATAATAAGGAGGAAACACCACAGCTGTCCTACAGACAGACACAACATCACAGCCTTATAAGCTGCAAAAAGCACACTTGAGCTTCAGAGGCTCAAGTCCTCACCTCTCAGTAAAACTAGAGGTCACACAAGCACTATCAGTGCTCCAACACACACACTCTACTCTAGATTAAACCAAAGTCCTCACGAGCATGCACCTGCTCACTTCAACTCCACACAGGAGCTCAGACACTTTGGCCAGGGTGGGTGGAAATACACCTCTGGACACACACAATAATACAGCACAGCGGCTGCCATCAAACTTGGTTACCTTCTACGGCTCTCAAGTCGTTCCCAACAAGTTTCCACTTGTCTCTGCCAACCTCATCTGGCTTCCAACACTTCTGCTTGCTTTCAGCAAACCTCCGCACCTCACAGTTCTCAGCCTAAGGCTTTTAAAGGCAGCTCCAGCAGGTGATGCAGCAGCTCTAATCAATCAAGCTTGATTAAAGGCTGGGTAAAAAAAAAAGGTGCTTCTCAGCAGGCTGCAGGAATTACAGCAGGCTGCAGCCAACATAAACACAACATGGATGTTTAAAAACACTCACCCTCTCGCGATATCTTGGAAACTATGGACTTTTGTGTGTTGTGACGCTAAGCTAACTTCAGTTCTGTCTTTATCAAAGCTACGTCTTTCGTCTGAAAGCTGACGTGTGTTGTGAACAGACTCCATCGTTGTTGTTTCAGATCCTCTCAAATGACCCCGCCCCTGCAGAACCTGTCTTTGGGCCCACGGTGGCAGTTTGAAGGAGACGGCGGGACGTGGCACGAGTTCAAACGCAGGGTAGGCCGCCTGTGGACTGTGGCGTTACCGCCGAGGTCACCTTTTAATTTGAACAGTCACGGTGGTGAAAGTAAGACGAAGCGTGTGGGATTGTTTTGGACAGAGCCGCGCTTCGGCTGACAGCTCCGCAACCAGCGAGGACATCGAGAGGAAGTACCAGACCAACCCCGACGGCGGCTTCAGCTTCAAAGTGAGCGGACACTCCTACCAGCTGGATTTTAAAGGTTAGGTTTGTTAAACAGTGTGAGAAGACAAGTATCCAAAAGACTGAGACATTCTTCAACTTAACATGAAACGTGTTGTGTGTTGCAGCCATGATCCAGATCAACCTCAAAACCAAACGGACTCGCAAGATCAGACGCGTGTAGCGTTCAAGATCTGTTCCAAGAAGACGGAGGGGCCGTGCAACGTTTACTTCAAACATCTGCGTTGGCGTTGTCTTACATTAGAGTTGTCGCCGTGCGCCTCGTGTTGTGTTTACATTAGAATTCAGTTCAGTTTGTTTATGTGGCGCCAAGTCACAGCAGAAGTCGTCTCAGGGAACTGAACGGAAACGTTCATCGTTCGTTCATGTGAAGTCGTTTACAACGTTGTTCGTCTGAGGAGCAGCTTTGAGGTTTCACTTCATCGCAGTCTCCCATCCTGAGCGAGCACACGAGGCGACAGTGGAAAGGAAAAACTCCCTTATGAGGGAGAAACCTCCAGCAGAACCAGGATCAGGACAAGCGGCCATCTGCTTCCACCGGCTGGGTTTGAGAGGACAGGAAGGAGGAACAGATACACAATGGCAGGTCCAGGGTGGAGGCCGTCAGTTTTTCTCTAGGAGGAAAGACAAAAAAGACAGAAATCACATGTTAAGAAATAAAAAAGGGGAAACCTGTCTGGCAACCTTGACCGACAGGAACAGTTCTAGCTTGTCTTGTGAAATCATTGTTTGAATCAGGTGCTGTTTACTAAAATCATCATGATTTCAATTTGTTTACTTTTACGTGCAAAAAACTCCTGTTTTTACTGCCAAACTCATGAATATGAGTGAGCATTTGCAAATCTAAACACATGTTATGATGTAATAAAATGAAATAATAGATTTGAGTACTGCTGATGTCAAAACTTGTTTGCACATTATCATCAAGTATTTTGTTTTTTAAACTTCAAGGTACAGTATATATGAAATGCCATATATGTTTGGTGCAACTGAACCCTTAATGCCTCTTATGTTGGCGGTTGAAAACAAAATTTTAAATAAAATATAAGCAGTGTGTCTGGATCAGTTTTTACTCAGTTAAAATATATATATATATTTTTCTTTTTAATTTGAAACCTATTGTATTAACCTGAATGGTTCCAGCAACATACAGTACAGTACTTTTAGATATTGAATGTCTAGGTTATTTTTAGTATCCAAACACTAAAAAACACATTTTGAAGAAAAAAAAAACTTTTTATTTACATGATCAATAAGTAATATTTGGGGTTTCAGCTACAATACATAAAAAAATAGCATCTAAATTTTACTACCATATTTTTTGGACTATAAGCGCACTTAAAAGCCTTTAATTTTCTCAAAAATCAAGAGTAAGCCTTATAATCCGGTGCGCCTTATAGTCTGAAAAATACGGTAATCATGGTCTGAGCTAGATAGGGAGATAACTAAGAGGGAAGTGAGGGTGCTACAGCCTGCTTCAATAGATGCCAGTGGACATGTTTAAATACACAATTATAGGCTTGAAAGAAAGTTCATCAGCACTTCATACTTTTAAATTCCAATATTTTGATTTGATGGATTTTTGTGATTCTGATTGTATGAGCAACATTTTATAACCACGGCTGACACAAAAAAGTGGGCCGATCAGCTTTAAGTCATGATTACAGATTTTTAAATATTTATGTCCAAACTGCACAAACATGCACCACTGTTGTGTCCATTTCACATCATATATCTGGCGTGATAATATCCTTTATTTAAGTGTTTTAAAATCCCATCTGCTCACAGGGCACCACGACTGGTTATGGAACGACATGAAGATGGTGATCAGGGCCGGCCCAAGCCTCCATTGGGCCCTAAGCGAAATTTGTTTGGGGCCCTCTATTTCTGCTAATAATGTGGATTACTGCAATAAACAGTCAAATCAGATCATTCACCCACCTAACATAAACTCATTGCAACTCTGACAGCCCTTTTTACTTTATACTATATGTATCATCCAGTGCAGGGGCGTCAAACTCATTTTTATTCTGGGCCACATCAAGATCATGAATGTCCTCAAAAGGTGGGACATGGCAGAATGTATTGATAAAACAACCTATTAACAAACTGGTAAAATGTAACTTTGTCTGCATTCAATGACTACTTCTAAAAATTAAATATTTAATGTTTGAGTAATTTCACATTATAATCACAAAAACTGATTTGACTAATAAAGTAAAACTGAAGCACACAACTGTTATCTTGAAGTTCTGTCTCTGTGGGGTCACAGAAATGGTTATGGCGGGCTGGATTTGGCCCACGGACCTTGAGTTTGACACAGGTGATCTTGTGGTACTAAAAGTAACAAACAAACAAAAAAACGAAGAATAAAAAAAACACCAGTATGCAATGTATATTACAGCAAAAGTTTGTCTGGTTTATTATCTTTGGTTTTAAAGAACTGCAACAGTAATGTTCAGAAGTAATTTTTAGTGTAAGATGAACAACAAACAACAGATAAAATAACTTAGATGCATAAAAATAAATTAAATTGTGCAAAAACAGACAAAATAAAATAACAACTATCAAGGAAATCCTTAAGATAAGATAGAACTTTATTGATCCCGCAGAAAATTGTTGTGCCAGAGTACTTTAAATAATGTAACTTAACAATTACTTGAAACCACATAAAATGGTTAAAAAAGAAATTTAAAGCTGAATAATTAGTTCTTAACTATGTAAATGTATGCAATAAATCGCAAAAGCTGAACTTACAATATTAAATAGAATCATATTGAAATCATTACCAAAAAAATAAAATTCCAGTTAGGGGGCCCCCTAGTGGCCCCGGGGCCCTAAGCAGTCACTTAGTTCGCTTATGCCTTGGGCCGGCCCAGCTTAACTATGTAAATGTATGCAATAAATCGCAAAAGCTGAACCTACAATATTAAATAGAATCAAATATACGGCCGTGGTGTAGTGGTAATGGCAGTCGTCTCCCGATCGGAAAGTTGGCGGTTCGACTCCCGGGACCCGCACCATGTGTCGTTGTGTCCTTGGGCAAGACACTTAACCCTGAGTTGCTCCCGGTAGGACTGGAAAGCACCTTGCATGGTAGTCTGCCGCCACCGGTTTATGAATGTGTGTAGCATTCAATATATGTGTAGCACTTCGAGATTTTCAGTAATGAAAAGTGCGTTATAAATTGAATTATTATTATTATTATTATTGAAATCATTACCAAAAAAATAAACTTTCAGTTAGGGGGCCCCCTAGTGGCCCCGGGGCCCTAAGCAGTCGCTTAGTTCGCTTATGCCTTGGGCCGGCCCAGATGGTGATGCAACCATTATTACTTTTTAAGTGTTGTAAATTGAGCTTTTTCTAAATACAAAATCAATAGTGGAGAGTTTAAAATACAAATTTACAAGTAGAAGTGTTATTTGTTATTTTTTAAATGTTCATTTCGACTTGTAGAATGATCACCTTGACAAGTTGTTGCTTAAAAGTGATTATTATATGTTAGAAGGGCCTGCCATACCATAAGACCCACCCTGTGATTCCTGCTATGAACAGACAGAAATGAAAGTAAAACTTCAGTCAAAGGACAAGTTACCTTAGAACAAGTAAGTGAACCAAACTGTTTTCTCTTTAATAACATCCTAATTTATGGATATTACACTTTCATATTTATTAATCTGCCTTTTGGTTGCAGTGTATTCACCTCAGCTGTTGGTAAGTCTGACTCAGACACATTCAGAAAGCTGTCAGCTGAAAGTGATCTGTGTTGGTTCCCTGCAGGAAGAGAGCAGCTTGAACACTGCAGGTCTGTACTCAATATAACTCTAATATGAAAGTTCAGAGAGGAATAAAGGGTTACATCATTTATATTCACCAGTCAGGAAGCATTGTGAGTGGCAGCTGCTTTCTGGGACTCAGTGGCTGCGTGTTGACAATGATCACGTGATTGAGAGCCATTACTGCCAACCTGGAGCAAAGGGCATCACCATCAACACAAGAAGCCAAGGGTCAGGGAGTCCTTTTGTCTTCAGCTTAAGAATCAGTGCTGAGGTGCATCAGATCATGTCCTGTGTGTGTGTGTGTGTTAAGAATCAGTGCTGAGGTGCATCAGATCATGTCCTGTGTGTGTGTGTGTGTCCAGGCAGGTGTTTATAGACTTTGATACGCTGCAGACTGATAATCCAGCTCTCAGGGTGCAGAGACTGAGCCTGCTCCCCCAGGGCCTGACGGAGGACGTGGGCTGGTACTACAGAGACGACGACTTGTGGCGTGAATATGGAGCTCAGGTTAGAGTCGACCATTTGTTTTGTCGGTGTTCTCAGGCTCTGAAGTGTCCATCTTCTTCAGGACTCCAGCAGGTCGGCGTCGTCCATCAGCAGCAGAGACGTTGAGGGTCACTTCACTCTGACCCCTCGGGGAACCCTTCGCTTCACAGTGGGCTCTGCAGGATACTCCCTGGACTTTTCCTGTACGTTTACACGAGGAGTTTTGTTGCTTTCACACTATTGAGAGCCGCTTTTTATTTTCCGTATGGTTTTCAGCATCTTAACCACTCCCCCAGTTTGTGTACTACAGGTAGTCCCCGACTTACGAACGAGTTCCGTTCCTACGTGACGTCGCAAGTCGAATTTCGTCGTAAGTCGGAAAATACGCCCAAACTGCCCCTTATACGGACAATTCTGTATTTTACCAAGCACTTAGCCTATCCTAACACAGTACCCTACATAATTATCAAAAAACACATACATTTGGAGCCATAATGAAGGAAAAAAAGAGTTAATAACCTACTGGGAGCTGGTGAAGCCTTCCTCCGCCTGTTAGCATGTTAGCTCGGTGTTCCTCCAACATCTGAGGCTGCCTGAAGTTTGCGCAGTCCAGACTGTTTACAGTAAGGCCTGTTAGCATGTTAGCTCCATACATTTGGAGCCATAATGAAGGAAAAAAGAGTTAATAACCTACTGGGAGCTGGTGAAGCCTTCCTCCGCCTGTTAGCATGTTAGCTCGGTGTTCCTCCAACATCTGAGGCTGCCTGTAGTTCGCGCAGTCCAGACTGTTTACAGTAAGGCCTGTTAGCATGTTAGCTTGGAGCCATATTGAAGGGAAAAAAGAGTTAATAACCTATTGGGAGCTGGTGAAGCCTTCCTCCGCCTGTTAGCATGTTAGCTCGTTGCTAAGCTGTAGCCTCTCTGCCTCGTAAACCTCTGGTCCAAACAACCCTGTACAGGTAGTCCCCGATTTACGAGCGAGATCCGTTACAACGAGGCGCTCGTAAACCGGAAATCTCGTATTTCGGAACGGCCGCCATTTCTCTCGTAAATCCGGAATTTCGCTCGTAAATTGGAACGGTTTTCGCTAGCGCGACTACAAACACTCTATTTTCATCCAAAAACTGCTTATGAGTGCATAAAAATGATCGGAAACGTGTGTCTATATGTTTATCTAACTAACTGTTGTGAAAAAACACATGAAAACTCAGTATTTTTTGCGTTTTTTCCAAAAATTCGCCAGCTCGTAAGTCTGGAACCTCGTAGATCAGAGCGCTCGTAAATCGGGGACTACCTGTACTTTTCCACGCGTGGTCCAGAGTTTTACAATAAGGTCTGTTAGCATGTTAGCCCCTACTAATCTCCTCTGCCCCGGTCTGCCTGTAAACAATGAGGTCTCCTGTAATTTTCAGCTGTAATCCTCCGCCCGTGGCCGCTAAGGTACACTCTCCCCACTCCCTCCTGTAAATTTTCGCCTCCGCTGAGTTTTGGTACCATATTTTTTGGTGTAAAGGCGCATAAACCGTGTAACTCGAAACAATGCTGTTCAATGGGAGGGCGTTCGTAACTGCGAAACGTCGTAAGTCAAGGCCGTCATAAGTCGAGGCCTACCTGTATTTCAACAAATCATATATCAAAACGTTCAGCTGTTTCAGGACATGACTGCTATGGATTTTGGCATTGGTGCAACTTTAGCTTTTTGAGATGTTTAGCCTTTTCTGCCATTTTCTTCCCAGTTTGGAAATGAATTGAGCTCGTTTTACAATCTTCATAACTTTTGATTTGTTTACAACCTGTTACTGCTGGTTTCACATTTAGAGCCAGTTACGATGCTTTTAGCTTCCTTGTGCAAATTTCTGGAAAAATTTGGCTAGTTCAGCTAATTTTGGCTGTTTTGTGCTCCTTTCAGCCTGATTCATCTAACTTAAATATTTTTGTGCTTTTTCAAACTTATTTCTACTAATTTCAGCTTGGTCTGCTCCTTTCAGCATTTTTTAGCAAGTTTCAGCTATTTTAGCTAGCATTTAGCTGTTTTTATGCTAATTTCATCTTTATCAGCTAATTCCACATGTTTTTAAATAATTTAAATGTTTTTCAACCTAATTCAGCGAAAACATGCTCCCCTGAATTACTTTTAGTAATTTAAGCTTCTTTCTGCTTGTTTTCGCTACTATTCAGCTGTTTTAAGCAAATTTCAGCTTTTCTCAATTAATTTAAATTTTATTGTTCTAATTTCTGCACCTTTCAGAATTTTTAGCAAGTTTCAGCTGTTTTAGCTAGCATTTAGCTGTTTTTAATGCTAATTTCATATTTATAAGCTAATTCCACGTGTTTTTAAATAATTTAAATGTTTTTCCGCCTAATTCAGCAAAAACATGCTCCCCTGAATTACTTATAGTAATTTAAGCTTCTTTCTGCTTGTTTTAGCTACTATTCAGCTGTTTTAAGCAAATTTCAGCTTTTCTCAAATAATTTAAACTTTATTGTTCTTATTTCTGCTTCTTTCAACATTAGTGGGCACAATTAAGCTCACTTCACTTTCTTTTGGTAATTTAAGCTTCTTTCTATATTTCTTTATTTATTATTTGTCTTTTTTTGTGGAAATTTCAGCCTTTTTTGTATAATTTCAACTTCTTTGTGCACATTTCTGCTTCTTTCAGCCTTAGTGGGCACAATCCTACTCGCTTGCCTTCCTTTTGGTAATTTAAGCTTATTTCTACTTGTTTTAGCCACTATTCAGCTGTTTTTAGCCAATTTCAACTTTTCTCAGATAATTTCAACTTCATTGTGCTTATTATGGCTCTTTCAGCCTAGTGGGCACAATTAAGCTCCCTCCACTTCCATTTGGAAATTTAGGCTTTGTTCTTCATTTCTTTAGCTACAGTATTCAGCTGCGTCATAGAAAAACTAGGATAACTCTGCCATTTTTAGAGCTATTTCGCTGAAATTTGGCATATTGATCACTGAAATCAATCCCTAATAGATTCTGGCTGAAAATCAAAAATTCACGATGGCCGCCTTAGCGAAAAAAGGAAAAATACTACTGTGTAAAACAATCAATTTTAGTTAAATTGAGCTAAAAGTTGGTGTGATGATAGCTGACAATGCTTCCCATCAAATGCTGCATGAAAATCTAAAATCCAAAATGGCCACCAACACTACATTTGGATGTATTTAACTCAGCCATATTTTCCACTTATAGAGCTGAAATTTAGTGAGGTTATTGCTGAGAACGTTCCCGATCTCATGCAGTATCCAAATCAAAAATCCAAGATGGCCGCTTTACCTAAAAAGGAAAAAAAATACAATTACTCAGGCATTTTTACAGCTATTCAGATGAAATTTGGTATAGTGATAGTTGAGAGCAAACCCAAACATATACAGTAGTACTTACTGTCATATCAACACTTTAGCACTGGCCTGGCAGTCCATTACATTATAGGAACAATTGTGCACATTCTGCTTCCTTCTGATATTTGAAGCTTCTTTCTGCTGTTTTAAGCTACTTTTCAACTGTTTTCTCTACATTCCTAAGCAAGAGGTATTCACACTTGCATTTTCGCAGCAAATTCTGTATTTATAATTAGTGTTTTTATAGTTAAATCGTTTGGTTTTATTTTGCAGCCATGACCCAAACGAATCTCGCCACAGGCTTGTGCAGAAACGTACGCAGGCGTCCAAAGTTCACCTCCGACTCCGCAGGGTGAGACTTTGTTGTTCATCCTGGGATTTCTCTACATGCATGATGATCACTTTGTGTTTCTGCAGACTGTACTCATCCTCTACATGCATGATGATCACTTTGTGTTTCTGCAGACTGTACTCATCCTCTACATGCATGATGATCACTTTGTGTTTCTGCAGACTGTACTCGTCCTCCCCAGCCCAGCTGTCTGACCAGAGCTGTAAGTGGGAGTTCATGGGAGACGAGGGACAATGGACAGAGTACCAGGCACGTGTAAGTACCACAGCAACGTTGTACTTCTAGCAGCATGTTTATTGTTCCTTCATTGCTTGGTCTTTAATTGTGTCACTAATCCATTTTTCTTCCCTTTTTTNNNGATTCTTGTCCCACCGTTTTCAATCTATTTCAGCAAGTCATATATGAAAATGTTCACATGCTATGACTTTTGGTATTGGTGCAACTTTAGCTTTTTGAAATATTTAGCCTTTTCTGACATTTTTTTCCTCCTATAAAATGAATTGATCTCATTTTACATCCTTCAAATCTTTAGATGTGTTTACAACCTTTTACTGCTCCTTTCACATTTTGTTCTGGTTCAGCTTCTTTCAGCTCATTTCAGATGGTTTTTCAGCTGTTTTGTGCCCCTTTCAGCTTCTTTCTGCTGACATTTGTGTTCTTCAAACTTCTTTATGCCACTTTCAGCTTTTTATGCTCCTTTCAGCAAATATTTACAAGTTTCAGCTTTGTCTGATATTTCAGCTACTATTTAGCATTTTTTAATGCTAATTTTACCCTTTTCAGCTAAATCCACATTTTGCACTTATTTAAACTTATTTCAGCCTAATTCAGGAAAAATGTACTCTCTCCACCTCCTTCTTGAAATTTAAGCTTCTTTCTGCTTTTTAACTATTTCAGCGGGTTTTTTTCTTCTTCTTTTTTGTGCTCATTTCAGCTTCTTTCAGCTGGGTAAACATGTTCTTTCTGCTTTCATGCGCTAATTTAAATTTGTTCTACGTTTTCAGGTTGTTGTTTTTTTTACTATTTTCGGCTGTTTTAAGATTAACACATTTTTCATGGTAATTTCTGTTACTTGAAGCCTAATTAACTTCATTCTGCTAATTTCAGCTTGTTATGCTCTTTTCAGTTTAATTATGCTAATTTCTGTTATTTTAGCTTCTACTTTGCTGTTTTATGCTAATGTTAGATTTTTCAGCTAATTTCACTTTATTTTTAGCTCATTTCAGCACTTTCCGCTTCCTTCTGGTAGTTTAAGCTTTTTCTTCCTTTCAGCTACTTTTCAGCCATTTTTCTTCTAATTTCAGCCCTTTTTTTTTGTTACTTTCCCATTTTATTAAACCTGTTTCAGCAAATGTGTTCTTTCTGCCTTCTTCTGCTAATTTAGGCGTGTTCATCCACTTCAGCTATATTTCAGCATGTTTTTTTAGTCCTTTCTCAGCAAGTTCACACTGCATTTTCTCTATGTTTTCGGTTTAGGTTGCTTTGTGTATTTCTCTGTAAACAGCTTATTTTCGCCTGCGTGTACAGATATGTTCATTCGACAGTGCTGCCATTGAGCGAGAGTACCAGCAGAACCACCAGCAGGGCCAGCTGCACTTCAGGATCAACAGATTCTCATACATGCTGGATTTTTCAAGTAATGCGCACATGCTCAGCTGTACAAACACAAAACTCTTACCTGTTCAGCCTGCTGAGGACTGGATTAAAACTTGTTTTTGTCACAGGTATGTGTCAAATTAATAACGAAATAGGGACGACGAGAGCTGTGAGGAGGACTCCAGACAGTGAGATACTAAAAGGCATCAGGTATACAGTATTTTCTGGACTATAGGTCGCACCTTTATATAAGTCGCTTTGTCCAATTATTGTCAATAAATTGGAAAAATCCATAAACAGGTCGCACCTTTATATAAGTCGCATCTATTATGTGTCACCGCTACGAGACGCGTCAGCGCGTCATTTGCCCTGCTGAAAATGACGACCACAGAAGCATGCACGGAAGGACTTTTAACAAGATTAACACAGTAAAAACAATTATTTGTCTGCTGAAAATTATAGCAAACATGTGTCTTAGCTTAACCGTTCCTTAATAAATTCACGTAATGGTCAAATCTGCTGGATTTAAATTTTTTCGCTTTGAAAAAGTACAAGGAAAAACAACGAAGCTAACCGCGACACATTTACGTCTATAAAACATTGATTTATCTCAAATAACTCCAACAGCTAACAGTTTGTAAATGTACATCTAGTGATTACTTTCTGTAAGTTTGAAAAAAAAAATCTGCTGTGTGGTTTATGAGCTATTTGCTCAAACGTACAAGGAAAAATCAACTAAGCTAACCGCGACACATTTACGTCTATAAAACATCGAATTTTATCTCAAACATCTCATAAAGCTAATCAGTTGTAAATATCCATCTAGTGATTACGTTCTGTAAGTTTGATCAAAATCTGTCCTGTGGTTCTTGACCTATTTTGCTAACAAACACTGAGCTAACAGCGAAGTAGCTAGTTCATACCTCCAGAGCAGGAGGCCGGGCTGCGACAGAGTGAATCCGACCAGAGGAGGCTCTCGTCGGACACATGAGGTGGGAACGGTTGGTGTACCCTAGCGGCCGAAAGTGGTACTGCACCATTTTTGCCAAAATGGAAAAACGGTCATATCTGAGCCAAAAATTGGTCTAAAAATATGGGAAAAAATCCATAAACAAGTCTCACCTCTCTATAAGTCGCAGGGCATGCAAATTAGGCAAAAAGGTGTGACTTATAGTCCGGAAAACACGGTAGATCTCTTAACGTTTCTGTTCTTTTTATCTCAGCATCACATCTGCTTTGATGTTTTCATATAAATATTTAAAAAAAACTTTTATTTCCAGTTCAGGTCCAAGATGGCAGTTTCTAGATGTGGACGGGACGTGGAACGATTTCACCAAAGTAATCCACGATTCCAATGGAGCCACTCGCTTGATTTAATGTACAGATTTTTGTCCAAAGTGGTCCCACTGTGACAGGATCTATAAGGGTTCTTCCGATGTGTTGCAGGGGCGCCGTCTGTGCAGCGTTTCCAGTTCTGACGTTGAGCTCGAGTACCAGCAGAACCCGTCGGGCTCCGTGACGTTCACTACCAAACGGTTCAGCTACGAGCTCGACTTCCCATGTGAGAGCAAAAACTAAACGCAGGATTTTGTTTTCAATTTAGTAAATCTTGATTTGAGCCGTGCGTCTCTTCGCAGCTTTGACGCAGAGGAACCTGTCCACCAACACGTCCAGACCCGTGAGACGACTCGTCCAGTGACCGGGCACTTTTTTCACCCGACGCCTTACATTATCCGTTAAAAGTGTTTACAAAACAGCTGTTTTATCCTCCAAGTACAAATTGTGCCACTAATATTTTTTAAAGCACTTTATCATATCATTTTAAATTTTTAAGCTGAGGCGTTTTCTTCTTACTTCGTTGTGGATGTGTAGTTGATACAACACTGTTACAAACTTCTAAACCAGATGTTTACATTTCATGCCTACGATCATGATATTAGGATATGAGTTGCCATGTTTGTCAAAATGTTATGCGTATTTTCACACAGTACTGCAGGATGTCACACTCAGAGTATGTGTTGTGAACGACTCTCAGCTACTACCACGTGAAATTATAGCACACTATGTAACATTGACTGGGTTATAGCCTTTTGGTGTTGGCTCATGTCAATTAGATGTGGCGGCCATGTTAAATTGTATTGATCTTAAAAGTTAAACATTTGTAGATGTACATCCAGGGATTACTTTCAGAAAGTTTCAAGAAAATGTGTCAAGTTGTTCATGAGATATTTTGCTAACAGACGAATTGGACTGATGTCAATGGTTTTAAGCAAAGATCTTGTTCTATTTGTACAATTTGTAATAGTGGGGAATGACTCTTCGCTACAGCCACCAAATGTTAACTCAATGTGAATAACTGAATTAGGAGTAGGGATGGGGCCGATCCGATCCAGTATCGGTATCGGTATCCGATACCAGCATTATTTAAGTATCGGGTATCGGATCAAACCTGCCGATACTTTTCCGATCCAGCTTCAAAGAGCACTTGTGTTCAATCACAATCTGTGACTGCCCTTTTTAACATTGTGTGAGATAAACCCAATGAAGACACTCTTAAGCCTTACAATAGGGGGGTTCCCTATTGTAAGGCTTAAGAGTGTCTTCATTGGGTTTATCTCACACAATGTTAAAATGAATAGTTTGGGTGCAAAAGTTTCATTATACAGAGTCAAATACCTGAACAGTATCTGATCGGAAAAGTATCGGTATCGGTCGATACTGAGTTAATAAGTATTGGGATCGGATTGGAAGTGAGAAATGTGGATCGGTGCATTAGGAGTCATATTGAGTTTACTAAGGTCACCTGGTTGTGCAGCCATCACAGTCAAGGATTTTTTTTACTGAAAGTTTCATTAAAATGCATTTAGTAGTTCACGAGATATTTTGCTAACAGACAAACGGAGGCAACAATTTAATCAAAATTCTTGCTCAACCTGTCTGTGCACAGAATTTGTGTTAGGGATCACTCTCTCAGCTACTACTACACCAATTTTCAGCTCAATATTTGTAAAATTCACCAAGCAAATATTATTTTTGTCGTCGTTGTCATATGAACACACAGACAAGAGCAAAAACATTATCGCTGCTATAATCATAGATTTAAAAAGAAGCATAAAACATTTTAGAGACCCCCATGAACAGACAAAAACACTTTGAGACAAAAACTAAATACTAAAATCATGGCGACTCCAAACAAAAACTTCAAGTAGACTAAAAATAACCTAAAGAATATGAAAATAGGAGAAACAAATACCTGCTTGCAATAAAAGTTTTGTTTATGCTTGATTTTAAAGACTATTTTGAGCCTTTGAAATGGCTGTGCTAAAATCTTATTAAATAAATAATTATCTCTATAATTAGGTTTACATTTACAAACTAAAACGCTGCTTCAGGATTCGGTAAATCAGAGGGAAAACGCATCCACACGACATAACATTTTTTTTGTCCTTAAGTCCTTACCATATTTCCCGGCGTATAATTTGCCTTTTTTTTTGTATAGATTTGTCAGTCCTGTGACTTATACTTTTTTCATATTCACAACGCAATTTTTGACTGACACTTTAAATTTCAAAGAACTGCAACAGTGAGTCCTCCCGAGCACGCTTGCACCACGCTGACTCAGCCTGCACCACGCTGACTCCGCCTACACCACGCTGACTCCGCCTGCACCACGCTGACTCCGCCTGCACCACGCTAAAGGCCTCGTTATACTTGCGCTTTGGTCCGCAGGCTGGAGCGCGCGCACTGTGCCGTGCGGCGAAATGCGTTTACAGTGTCGCCTCTGTGTTTATAGTTGTCGCACGGCGGGGCATGGCAAAGTGCTGTTCTTTTACCGACCAGCAGGTGGCAGTACCCTCTAAAACCTGTGCATATGTTGCAAGAAAGGTGTAGAAGAAGAAATCTACCGTAGAAGAAGAACTGTTTGAAATCACACAACAAAAACAAATAGCTTTCCGCTCGCGTGCTGAACTGTTGTCTTTATTTGCGGTTTTAATGCATGGAGTCAGCGGAGGAGAAAGCGATCACGTGACTTTTGGCGAAAAAACAAAAGAAAAGTCCGACTCCAGATCAGGAATGAAGGAGAATTTAATACATTTGTGTCACAAAACATTCCTCCATGCGTCGCGACGCCGTCTCCACGACCACAGCGGCGCAAACAGCTGCAGGCTCCGGCGTGAAGAGGGTGAAGGCTGTCGGTGGGGACCTGTCAATCAAATCGTAGCGCCCACCGCGCGCGCAGAGGCTTGCGGAGTTTCAAAAATTCAGAGGTGCACGACACGCGCTAATCCCACGCGCGGGGCCAACGCGCAGGGGCGGGGACTGTGAAATTGCGTCACTTTTGGAGCGCGCGCTGCGCGACGCGTCGAGTATGAATCTAGCTTAAGCTGGTGCAGGCAGAGGGATACGACAGAGCTTTAGGGCCACGCTAAAAACAAACATTAAGTCATAAAATTACAAGAATGAAGTCGTTTAAGCATTTTTTTTTTGACAGCTCTTGTTTATTTTTTTCCACAAGTCGGATCCACGACATGAGCTGCCAATCAATCCAGTAGGCGTGTCAGCACATTACCAATCCGAAGCTAAATGCTCCTATAAGTGAGTCGCTGGGTCTCTTCAGTCTCTTTCTGGCGTATTTATTGACAGGTCGCATCATGGATCCTACTCGTGGAAAAAAAATCAAAATTAATGACGGCTGTAAAAAAAACAACAAAAAAAACGTCTTGTGCGACTTTATTCTTAATATTAAGACTTTCTTCGACTTTATTCTCGTAATTTCATGGCTTAAAAAGAATTTTTGCGTGGCCTCTGTGGTCAATTTGAACCGGATCCTACCGGAACAAGATCCGGGAACGCCCTCACTCTGACCGACTGTGTTCCGGTAACTGCATGGCCAGATCCGGCAAATCTTTGCCCCGAAAAGTCGAAAGTCATCGCACATTTTTGTTTTGATTATTTGTTAAAAATACAAGCGGAGACGTCGTCCAGTCTGTGGAGTGGATGTTCCAGCCGTACTACGTGCACCTGCCAGCTGGGTGAAGCCGGAGAATCGGAGCTGCTCTGTTCACAGGCTTTTCTTCTTGCTCTCTAAAACTGTAATTTCAATTCAACCTTTATTTCTACAGGTTGTTAGTCTCATTGAGCCTTTACTGGAGAGACCTGTTTTTAATCAATTAAATCAAGTACAGGTAGTCCTCGACTTACGACGGTCTCGAGTTACGACGTTTTGCGGTAACGACGCATCTCCCATTTAAAAATAAAAATTTAGAAAATGTATTTTGAAAAGCCGAGTTACGCAGTTTCCGGTTTTACGGCGTAAACGTAGCGGCGGAGGAATAGTGCACTGTACTCTTAAAAAATCTAAGTCTGGTCCTTCAAAAAAACAAAACTGTACTGTGAACGCGGTTTTACGTCGTAAACGAATGGAGAATACGGAGGAGGGATCGAGGAAGTGGCTTCACCAGCGCACCAGTAGGTTATTACCTTTTTTCCCTTCATTATGGCTCCCAAATGTATGTGTTTTTTGATAATTATGTAGGGTACTGTGTTAGGATAGGCAAAGTGCTTGGTAAAATACAGTACTGTACGTATAAGGTGCAGTATACATATGTTCCGACTTACGTCGAAATTCGGTTTACGACGCCACGTAGGAATGGATCTCTGTCTTAAGTCAAGGACTACCCATTTACAAATGTAGGTAAACAAAGATGTTTAACATGTTAAAACACATCTAAACACAGGAAATGGCATTTATTTTATTCCAAATTTTCTGGGGGAGGACTGGCCCTAAAGCTCCGTCGTCGAGGGACACACTAAAGAGCTAGCGGCTCCAGCCTTAATGAACGGACACCGCGCCACCCAGGTGAAATTAAGCTGTTTTGACCATTAAATAAATGCGACAAGTCAACGGTGACGCATAATAAATGCGACTAATATATATTTTTGTTTCTTCATTATGCTTTTTTTTTTTTACTGATGCAACTTACGACGGAAAATACGGTATTTAGAAATATGGACTTTGCAACACCAATACTGTAAATGTAAATGTTTCATCACTGGGCCTTGTTCTCCTTCGTTAAATTCAACACGGTAATACAAGAAGACAATATAATAGATAATAAATAACGACCATCCAGTAAGATTAGATTGTGTATTTTTGTTTTTTATATGTACAGATCATTAAACCAGCTCAGATACAAACCTCGCACCTTAACAGATGATAAACGATTCCTGTAGAATCATTTGAAGATATCCGCTTTGGGTTTCTGCTACAATATGAGACACATTTTGACCACTGTATTCAGTTAGAGGTGTAAAAACATCCACTCACACACATTTATGACGATAAAAGTGGAGAAACAGTGGAACACTGGCCGTGTTAAACCTTGTTTTGGTGATTTATTTTATTCGAGTAATAAAAATACAGCAGAAACTGCATAAAACGTGCAATTCTCCTCTAAAACCCAAGAGTTGGAATGAGTTACTGTTTAGTTTCAGCCAACCAAAAAAAATTAAATAAAAGGGGATTATTGCACTCGACTCATCTAAGGCCTCTTACCCAGTATCACAAAAACATAAAGCCAAGGCCCTCGCAGAGCTAATCTTTTTTTAAATAACTATATTTACACGTCATACGAATGTCCGTCACCAGCACGGGGGTCCTCGGCTGAAAAGTGCCGGAGTAGAAATATAGAGATGTCTTTTTTTCACAAAAGTGATATTAGACCCTGAAGGCCTCGTGTACAGCATCTAATCAGAGACAGGAAATAAAATGTGATTGGTCGCTTGACACAAGAATAATCCTATTTTTAAAGTGGAGTATTTTGTGAATGAAGTAACAAAATAAATGATTTGCGAAGGATAAAAGTAAATGAGTGAAGCTTAGCTTTGCAGGTGTACCCTTGTAAGGCGCAATCAAGCAGTGAACATTACTTATGTCGCACAGGATGGGTTACCATGGAGACAAACTTGTTGTTGCCAGATTGAAACTTAATTTTCTGCTCGTGCTTGATGTGTTCCTCCTGGATGCAGATCAGTGGTCGCAGCTTTACCTCCCACTGGACTCACTCTTGATGGATATCTTTGTTCCTTCGCCAAAACATCTGATCGCTTTAGACACGCAGCGAATACGAAAATATCCCCCGAAAAAGCCCAAAAGCCTGAACAGGAGCAGATGTGAAGTCTTTTACGACGCGACAGAAAAACACTCAAAGACGAACCTTTCTAAATAAAAGTCATTAAATCATTTTGATGCCCAAGAACGTCAAGTACAAAAGAGCAGTAGTACAGCAGCTGTTCGTCCCTCTGGTCTGGTAGGAATGGAAATCCGGTGCAGGTTCATTTTCCAGCAGAATGTGAGCACGAATCCGATTAAATCCAAGTGAGATCAAAAACACAAACATCACGACTCTTAAAATGACTAGAATTCAAAGCTCCCGGTCTTTCAGCCAAACAAGTCTTTGAGATCGTTGTTCACGGACGTGCTGTGTTTGACTCCGCTCGGGTTCGTTGTCGGGGCGGCAGCCGGTTGAGCAAAGTTCTGCGGGCTGAAAAAAGGGTTCGCCTGCATCCCAAACCCACTGGACATCCCTCCCATTCCCACTGTCGCACCCTGCATCTGAGTCTGAGCATTCTGGGCGGAGCCGAACGGACTCAGCCAAGGCGTGTTGGCTCCGGGCGTGGCCTTTGGACCCATATGGTTGAGAGCCACTTTGGGCTTGCTGGATGTAAACAAACTGTCCAGGGCTGACATGTCAGTGGGTTTACTCGTTTGCCCTGGGGGTAACTGGTTCTGCGCGAGGGCTCCAAAGTTTGGGGCGCTGGTGGTGGAGGCCATTCCGCCGTAGAAGCCAGGACCTGCAGGCCCCAGCCCCATCCCTCCAGTCTGGAAGCCCACTGGTGGATTGAAGCCGTTTGAAACTGGGGGACGCATGGAGCCAATGAGGGGGTTAGAGGCAGGGAAGGCAGACGTGGTGGCGCCCTGCACTGGGGTCGGTCGTGCCGAGTTGACCATCGACAGACTATTCAGAGACGCCATGTTGTTGTGCAGGCTGCTGGTCAAGTCCTTTGTCTGCAAGATAAAGAAATTATACATCACGACGGATTAGATCAGAGTTCTACAACTTTTACTGTCAAAGGAGCCATTTCTGCTCCGTCTACCAAATGAAGTGTGTATATAATTAATATAGGCAAACGTAAATCCTGTCTATTTGTGGAAAATTCATAAAAGTCTAAAATAAGGCTGCTTTTTCCATCTTTTGAAAGTGAACTTAAAAATGAGGCTAGTTTGTTAAATATTTGTGAGTAAATGTCGGGTAATTTAATTTAATTTATTAATTTAAATTGGGACAATGCATATTAATCAGCATGTCAGTGGTAAGCATCAATGTAAATGTGCCGGAGTTAGCACAACAGCTCATTTTCATCTGTTGTCCTAAGGCAGGTAAGAACAAGAAACATCCCAGAAAACAAAGCGCAGAGAATAATACAAACATCACGTACAACATGAAACTATAATAAAATATGACGCCAGAAGAAAACAGACAAAGTAATCTATACATGAGTGCACCTCTGGTTAGTTTTCAGCCAATGTTGTCAGAGAAGGTCTTATACGTTTGAAGTTTGACAGGTTAAGTTTAGTTATATGTAAAATTATCTTTACATGCTGCTTCAAATTTAGATTGGAATCAAAAATTACTTGAAGATATTTAAATTGTTCAACCACTTCTAATGTCTCGCCATTGACTAACACAAATGGTTGCTCAATATCTACTGGCAGCCGAGAGACAAACATACAGACCGTTTTTTTTTTTAAATATTGAAATGTAGACAAGAGTCTTAGAGCCGGTGAGACACTAGACACATAGTACTAGAAAGTACAGCAGCAGCTTCATTTTTTTGTTTTTCCCATGAACATACAATACAGTATCATCTGCATATAATTGCATTTTTAAAGTTTTGCAGACATTTGGTAAATCATTAACATATAACAAGATTGGGCCCAGTATTGAGCCTTGTGGGACTCCAGCAGAGCAGGTAAGAAAGGTAGATGTGAGTTTTCCATTTGTACTACAGTACAGTACGTACAGTACTTGTTTTCTGTCAGACAGATATGATTTTATCCAGCAGAGGGCACTATCACAGAAATTAAAATGAGTTTTAGCAAAGAAGAACTTTGTGGTTGATGGTGTCAATTGAATAAAGGCAGAAACCTTCATTTAATTCACCTTTTAGTAGATTTTATGTCAAAAGTGTTTAAATCTTCATGACTAGTGGGATAACTTGCCATATTTTAGAAGCCTTACTTTAGTCACGTGCGTTAGGATAAATTGTCACGTGTGTAAAATTGCACTTTATTAAGTTATCTGTAGGAAACTTGCCACAGATGTGTTGGAATTGTTGCCTCAAATGTTCAATTTTCAGGATTTCTGAGAAAAACCAAACTGTGTGGCTGGAAAGTAAGTTAATGAACTGACTAAGAAGTTTTCAGCAGTGCCATCTGATCCACTATTTTTCTTCTTTTAATATTAAAAAGTATTGATTTTGTTCACATATTTGCATAAAATTGGATAGTGAAATTGTTTAAACTAACCTTCACTGTCAGAAATATATTCAATTTCACTTCTGTGATGTTAAAAAGGTATTAAAACACTAAAAGTGACTGCTCATTTTGTTTTATTTCTGTCCGTTTTTCTCCGTCCAAATTGCAGCGTGGCATGAAAACCTCTGTTTTGGGGAGATATTTGCAGACTTCACCTGTGAGCTGCTGGTGCTTGGAGGTTTGATGGTCTGCGGTGCCAACGGTTGCTGGCTTCTCAGTTTGGCTGCTTGTTCCTGCTCTTTAGCCAGTCTTTGTTTCTCCTCCAGAGTCAGAGACATCTGAGTCACAACAAGGCAGAGAGGACAGTAAAACAACTGTACGGCATATCGAAAGTAAAAAAAAAATGTTTGCAAAAAAGTGTGATGTAGTGTGCATACTCTGTTAGGCTGGGAGGTCGATGCAGCAGATCCATTTTCTTTCCCGTTAACACTCGTGCTGCCAAACATTTCATCAATCTGACAGAAAACCAATAAAAACATGAATTACTACCATTCACCATTTTGGGGGGAATATTTCAAAGTACTGTATTTGTTGGACTATAAGTGCACTTAAAATTCTTTGACTTTCTCAAACATCAACAGTGTGCCTTATAATCAGATGCACCTTGTAGTCCGAAAAATACGGTAAGTACAGTATACAGGTGGTCCCCGACTTACGACGGCCTCGACTTATGGCGATCTGACTTTACGAACGCATCATATTAATAAAAATATGAAGAAGAAAAAAATTTGTTTAAATGTTCTTGATTTTATGTGTACAGCACTTTGTTGCAGCTGTGGTTGTTTTAAATGGCTTTATAAATAAAGTATCATTTATTATTACTGTATTTTTATTATAATTTTTAAGCCTATTTGCGCAGTTTCCGACAGTTTTCGGCACTGCCGCCGTGTCAGCCATTTTGCGGTTAGCTTTGGTTAGCTCCGGCCTCGACAGCCGGCTTTGGAGGACTGTGTGTCCGATAAGAGGTTGCCTCATACGGATAAATGAGCTGGAAACGCTCGGTGAACTCTGTGGACGTCTCAGGCCCGGAGCAGAAGCCGCCGATCGCTAACCCTGGACACGAGCTATGTTTTCGGCAGTGTCCGCCATTTTGCGGTTAGCTTCGGTTAGCTCCTATGGCTGTGAACTGCGTGAAGCAGCAGACAGCGAGCGTGACCAGAGGACCCACGAGCTAACATGCTAACGCTAGCCCCTCCGAGGACACGGACCCGACGGGCGGCGGAGACGCCTGCTGCAGCCGGGAGCTCGCCTCGATGTCCGCCTGGTAGCCTCAGATGTTGGATTAACACCGAGCTAACATGCTAAAACGCGGATAAACAGCTGCGCAGCCTTTTGGAGGGACGACACCGAGCTAACGGAGGAGCTAAAATGCTAACGTGGCCCACCCGGGGACACAGAGCTGAACGGTCGGCGGAGACCAACTCACAGTAAGAAATTGTATTTTTTTATTTAATTACTGTACCGTATTCGTCGGACTTTAACACGCTCCTGTGTATAACATGCTTTGTCCAATTATTGCCAATATATTTGAAAAATCCGTAAATAATACGCTTCTGTGTTTACCACGCATCTATTATGCGTCACCGCTACGCGACGCGTCAGCGCCTCATTTGCCCTGCTTAAAATGGCGACCACAGAAGCGAGCGAGTACGAAGGACTTCACAAGAAAACACGGTAAAAACAATTGTTTCTTTGCGAGAAAAAATATATTTCTTAGCTGACATTATAGCACAAGGGTTCCTGAGCTTAACCAATTCACGAAATGTTCAAATCAGCTGGATTTAAAAATCTGCGGTGTGGTTTATGAGTTACGGTATCTTGCTAACAAAAACAGCGAACCTCACAGCTAAATGCAGCTACATCCAGAGCAGGGGGCGGGCAGCGACAGAGTCAGTCCGACCAGAGGAGGCTTTTTTCGGACACATGAGCTAGAAACGGTCTGGAAGTGTCTCCCTAGCGGACAAAAGTGGTACTGCACCATTTTTTGCCCAAAATGAAAAACGGCGATATCAGAGCCAAAAATGGGTCTAAAATATGGGGAAAAAATTCATCAATAACACGCTTCGGTGTATAACACGCAGGATATTCAAATGAGCAAAAAAACTGTGTGTTATAGGCCGACGAATATGGTATGTCTCTAAATGTACTGTACTGTATGTGTTTTTTGATAATTATGTAGGGTACTGTGTTAGGATAGGCGAAGTGCTTGGTAGCTACAGTACCGTACATGTACGTGTATCAGTGGCGGCTGGGGCGTGCGTTCCGACTTACGTTAATTTCGTGTTACGAACGGTGCGTAGGAACGGAACTCGTTCGTAAGTCGGGGACCACCTGTATAAGAATGATACTGAATGAAACCTGGTTTCCAGTGCTGGGCGGGCTCTTGGTCTCATCTGATTGGTTTGCTGGATTTGAGACGTTTAGACTCCTGTTATAAAAGAGAGGTGAAAGTTATCAACCGCGTGTTGATTTTTCTATTACAGATGAAAACAAACAGTTCATTAAGTTTGGAGGGAAACCTGTGCTGCTCCTGCATGATGTGCAGCTGCTCCAGCTTGGTCTTGTGTTCAGCCTCCATGCGGCTCAGCATGTCACGGATAACCAGCATGAAAGCGTTGAACTGAAACGCATCAGAAAAGACATTAAACGCCACTTGCATATGGCATACTTAAACATGTTAGAAATTAAATAGATTTTGTTTTCCTTTTAAAGACCGGCAGGCAAGCTCAATTCAGACAGTGACGCACCTGATTAAGGTTGAGGTTGTTGTCTATACTAAGAGACACAAGGTGGGGCAAGCTCTTGGTGGCAAGATGCTCTTTGGGGATCCCAAGCTTCTTGTGGCTAAAAGTGCACTTATAGATCCCTAAAACACGGAGGAAACAAGCGTTTTAAAGAGAAACTAATCTGCGTGGGACAACTGGAGCGACGTGGCTTTGACTCGTTCACCTAAAACGCCCATGAGTACTGCCGGTTCTCTAGAGGGGATCTGCTGCAGGAAGGGCAGGATCTCGTCGATGACAAACCACTTATCTAGATATTCCAAAATCTTTCCCAGACACACCAGAGAGTTAACTCGCACCTAAAGGAAAGTGAGGACAGCTCAAAATTTTGACATTTCCTTTGCATTTTATGCAGGTAGAAAGCGTTTGGAGAGCAACAGATGACTGACGGAAGACTCACAGCGAGTGAGGAGGTCTGTAGGCAGGCTGATTTGATTCGGGGGATGAGCGAATTCTTCATGGACGGGTAGTCGATCAGGTTGGCAAACGTCGGGATGATGTTCAGGCACAGCTCCTGCTCGCCCACAGAGAAGATATTAACGCATGTGACAATACCGAGAGCATTGAGTTTCTCAAACGAATACCGTACAGACAAGAACTGAGTGTACCCCGAGGTAAAAAAAAACAAAAACATTTCAAGTTTTCTTTTAAATTGAATACCGTACTTTTCGCTGTATAAGTCGCACCTTTTTGCATAAATGTACACCGAAGCAACTATTATAATCCAAAGACAACACTGTGGTCAACTGTGGTTGTTTTTAAATGTGCTACAGGTAGTCCCCGATTTACGAGCGAGATCCGTCACAACGAGGCGCTCGTAAACCGGAAATCTCGTAATTTGGAACGGCCGCCATTTCTCTCGTAAATCCGGAAATCCGCTCGTAAATTGGAACGGTTTTCGCTAGCGCGACTAAAAACACTCTATTTTCATCTAAAAACTACTTTTGAGTGCATAAAAATGATCGGAAACGTGTGTTTATATGCTTAACTAACTAACTGTAGTGAAAAAACACATGAAAACTCAGTATTTTTTTCGTTTTTTCCAAAAATGTGCAGCTCGTAAGTCTGGAACCTCGCAGATCAGAGCGCTCGTAAATCGGGGACTACCTGTATATAAATAAACTTTGGATTAAATAATCCAATTTTTGGCTGAGATCCGACGATTTCATTCATTCTGACATAGAAAATATCGAACACTACCATTTTCAGCCGCTAGAGGGCCCTCGACTAATATACCATACCATTTTATTTATACAGCACTTAAAACAGCGACAAGGCCAACCAAAGTGCTGTGCAAACAAACAACAGGCAATGTACAAGTCCTGTGACTTGTACACCGAAGCAACTAATATGTTTTTCCCCATATTTATAATCCAAAGACAACACTGTGGTTGTTTTAAATGTGTTATATAAATAAACTTGGAATTAAACAATCCAATTTTTGCCTGAGATCTGACGATTTCATTCATTCTGACATAGAAAATATTGAGCACTACCATTTTCAGCCGCTAGAGGACCCTCGACTAATATACCATACCATTTTATTTATACAGCACTTAAAACAGCGACAAGGCCAACCAAAATGCTGTGCAAACAAACAACAGGCAACACATAGGCAACATGGACATGGACTGATGCAACTTGTAGGGCGGAAAGTACGGTATTAAGAAAACGTACACACAAATGGTTTTAAAACTGGCATCTAGTTTCAGAATATTCAATACTCTAAAATTAAATTAATTTAAAGTGATATTATAATGAAACAGGAAATAGCTTCTGGGATGGTCTTTGCCATCGTTAGCTTTTATCTGTACCTGGATCTGTACTGAGGGGGCCTCGAGGGCTCTGTAGACCATGGGAAGCACGCTGTTCTTGATGTCGTCTGCCGGCGTCTTTGTTAGGAGGAGGTCCATCTTTTGCAAGAAAATCAGCAGGATCTGCAACGCACGGACACAAGGTTAGGAAAAAAGAAAAAAAAGAGTTGAAAAAGAAAAACAAAACAAGCATGACTTCAACAGAAGTAAGCAGAGACTTCAGTGAGGTTAGTGTAGATGTTAGTGTCATGACAACACAACACACAATGCTAGCTGATGTGCCTGGAGACAGTTCACCACATAGACCACTCACCATATTACTAGCCTGAAGAGGCATGGGAAGAAAATGGAAAGAAAAGACTTAAAAGTGAACCCAAACCAACATGCTCTTTAGTCAGGTTATAATCATCTCAACACTGTTATCATAGCAAAACAGGCAGACGTGCAGAAGTGTAGCGCTCCATACACGTCAAGTGTTTCTACCTGGATTGGCTCCTGCTGTTTGAAAACAGGCGTGAGGTCAGGCAGGATGAGGCGGACGTACTCCTCCTTGGTGCAGTCCTCGGCTATCAGCAGCACGTTGGGCAGCACGAAGGGAACCATGTCTGGGTTGACGAACTCAGAGGTCAACGCTGGCAAGATGCGATACACCACAACTCTCTGTGAGGAACAAGAAGAAGGAGTTGAAGTAAAGAGTTTGACTTTAACCTGTTAGGAAAGTTCCATGTGGTAGATACTTTTTTTTTTTTTTAAACCTTTGGTAGCTTGGGCAGCACTTTGGGGAGACCTTTGTAGAACTGGGATTTCTGCAAGTTGTCCCTTTGGAAGAGGGTGTCGAAGTACTGCAGGGTGACTGCACCGACGTCGTCAAAAAATGGAATCTGAAGTCCAAACGAAAGCACATTTTGTAATCCCTCAGACAAAAACAACATAAGGACAACAACAAGCGACGACAACAAACCTTGGTCATTTGGTCGGCGTCGGGTCGGACGTTTGATGAGACACTGAGAAGCATCTTGATATGCTCACGCACGTCTTCGGGGAGCTTGTTCAGCAGAGCTGGGCTTATATTGGTCAGCTACAAGTCGTTAAATTTAAAGAAACACACAAGAAGAATTTTAAAAGCACATGTTTTACTGTATGATAAAATATTGAATGTCCGTCCCATCGCTCACCTGGTCCAGCTGTCTGCTGAAACTCTTAAAAATGTCATGCTTGTTGACTTGGAAAACAGGTTTGCCTTCATTGAATACAGCATGCATGACCACACCGAGTGAGTACATGTCGGAGGAAGAGTCGCAGCTGACGGACAGTATGTACTCAGGGGCCAGGTACTCGGGGTTAGGGAGGCACAGAGGAGGAAGGTTGGGTTCCCATTCTTTACATGTGTACTTGGGCTACAAGAAACGAGAGAAAATCAAAATGTAGACGCTGTTTGATGATGTGAAAATACACATTAAATCATTGCCTGTCTAGTCAAAAACTCCACAGATACCTCAGCCTCTGAAGGGTTGTTGGAGGAGATGCTGAAGTCAAAGCCCATGATCTTCCAGGCTCCACTCTTGTTGAGGATGATGTTCTCTAGACACAAGTTGCCGTGGACCATTTTCACCCCACTGTGGAGGAAAGACAACCCCTCAGAGATCTGAGGAGACAGAAAAAAAGAGAAATGTCAGAAGAATTTGGAAGAAACATCCAAAAATGTATTGTTGACTAACTAAACACGATCCATCAGGATCAGATGCAAGAAAACATTTTATATCAAAGCAATAAGCTAAGACAAAACTATTTGGGGGCTGCTCTGAATTCAACTGGGCAACAGGCGTTGGCCCAACCTGCCCAACATGATGCTGCACCATCAAACTGGTAATTACACAAAGAATTACAATTTTGATGTAATTATTTTTTTTTTTTTTTGTTAAAAAAGGAGTAGGGAAAATAATATCTAACTCCAGCCTGCTGGACAACATTGTAAAAATGACAAGAGTGAATCTAAAAAAGCGAAGTCTGGTCCTCTGGACATTCAAAAAAACAAAACAAAAAAAAGTAGAAACGTTTCGTCTTTTTTGTTTTGTTTTTTTGAATGTCCAGAGGACCAGACTTAGCTTTTTTAGATTTTTCTACCTGGATTATTGAGCATGCATCAGGGAATGGTGTGAAATTGATCAGGTTTAACTGGTTTTCAAAAGAAAACCATTTTAAAGCTTATTGAGTCTCTACAGGTGGACAGCTAATTACTAAAACCTGCTAAACCACTGGTCTGCAACCACATAATCCAGGCTGACACTGTAAATAAGACTGTTCTGAATGTCTTGTCTGGTAAAATAAAAGGTTAAAAAAGTAAAAGATACTACAGGCTGTAAGCGATAAGTGCACAGTTAGGATTTTGATAAGATTTTGATTTTAAAAAAATCTTTTTTTCTTCTTCTGCTACCTTTATTATTGTTTTTCTCTTGCATTTGTTGTTGGATGTAACTGGGACCTCGTGTACATAATCTCGTTTTCATCACATGTACTACATGCGGTGCAAATGACAATAAATACTCTCTGACTCTGACTCTCTGACTCTTTATGTTTTGTTTTTCATGTAGTCTGTCAAATTGTTTTGTATTTTAAATCTGAAATGAATAAATAAATTAAAATAAAATAAATAAATAAAAATCTGACTTAAAAGATCCAGTTGAAGAAATGAGAAAAATACACATTTACGCAGATTTCTTATTTTTTACGATGCGAGTGAATTGTTTTGAAATTTGCTGACTGGACTGAAAAGAAAAGCTATTCTAGTTTTGACCTTTGTACAGATAAATTGTGCATTTATTTTACATAAGATGACATTTTAGAGAGCAAACAGATGTTCACAACAGCATTTAATCAGAAGATCTGACCTTTTCAGTAGCTCAACCAAAATCAAGTGTGTGTGTGTGTGTGTGCTCACACCTGTAACAAGCCATATTTGGTCTCCACATCATAAAGTTTGTACTCTTTGATGTCGTTGGGCACAGGACTGGGCAGGTTGTCCCATTGACCCATCACATTGGACAGACTAGCAAACACTGGCTCCGTGCAAAATGCCAAGCAGTCTCTGAGGGTAGAAAAAACAGACATTTCCTAACTTACAATAATGACCTTTTAAAAAAAAATTGCATGAACAGACAAAGGAAACGGTATTAGTGAAAAAACTAAATGTCTAAACAAAAATGAAAGCGAAGCTGAAAAGAAAATCCGTTATAGAACATTTTCTTCACTTGTGGAAACCCTCTCTTTGGGCTCTGACTCATTTTCGTCCTTGATTTAAAAAAAAGAGTGGTAATCACCGGGACTCTTCCAGAGGGTGCTGCACGGTCAGGAGACGAGGATGACGCAGTCTGGTCAGCTGCTGCACTCCTCTTTTCAGCGAATCGATAATCTGGTCCTTCTCGAACTTCTGGTATTTGTCCACCATCTTCTTATCGAACACAAACACTGCCACCTCCTAACGAGTTGCAGACAAACAACGGGGACGCTGAGATTAGCAGTGTTCAGATCAGATCCTTAATCTCTTTCACAGCACAAGCTGGGTACTCAAATCAAACATAATCTTGCATGGCGGGAAGGCAGAGAAGACACGCACCTGTTTGGTGGACTTTTTGCTGCCGTTATAGATCCTCCAGCACAGCCCAGGTCCTGCACTTGCAATATGTCGCCCAACTTCAAACTCCCTTGTCACTGGGTTACCCATAACAGCGCTGGTGACATCTGCTGTTACTTTAGTCACGGTGCTTTTTAGCTTGTTTAACATGGACTCCATGGTTAGGCGGAACCTGACAGCTGAGGCAAGACACTGATGATGACCACCAAGGACAGATAAGCAGTTTAAGCAAAGCACAGTCAGACAAAAAGAGGAAACACACTAGTTTTTGCAATCACTCAGCGAGACAGCTGGAGTCTGTCCCTCAGCACATTGAAAGCCCCATCACAATCTGACATGCACTCTATTGTACCTGCATAAAAATTTGCACATCAAAGTGCCCACTAGTGTTCTGCTTGGAAAAAAATTAAATTACCAATTGTGGAAAAATGGCCCTGGGAATATAACATGACTCACCCACAGCACAATAAGACTCTCTATAAAAATATGTCAGTGATTAAAGTCAGACAAAAGAACAGAGCTGCTGGTAATGAAACACTTACCAGTCTGTAACTTAAGGTGGTTCTCCCTTTGGTTCTTTGATTTTTAAGTAGAAAACAATGCTGTTTTACTTTGCTATCCATTTTCAGAAACAAACTTTCTACAGAAACTCGCATGAACCTTTATCAAACTCTTTATTACGTCTCTAACCATGAAGAAAAACAAGTAAGAAGCCTCATTTAATGAATACACGACACTGTGTTATCTTCAGTTCCACAAACACAGCTCACCAAAGAGCAGTATTATTTTTATTTAGGAACTTGATTTAGCTAGAGAAGATCAAACCATATTCATCTTATGGTGAAACACCTTGTTAGCCAGGTTAACCATCTTGTTTCGTCCGATCTATTATTTTGGCCCATTGATGTGTGTGTGATTACTTGTGCTCTTTCAAACCTTCATTTAAGCGGTGATATTTTCATGCAGCTGACATGACTGTAGAATGGAGGGTTGATGTTTTTTTATTAGAAAAACAGACGATGACAGTCAACCACTCCAGCTAACTAGCCAGCAATGCGCAAACAAACAGCGACGTTACACCCAGACCGATAATTTAACTTAAAAGCTGTCACTTCAGAAACTTACAGCTACTTACCTTAAAATACAAAGAAATACTCTCAGTTTTCAGCCTTGTTGTTAATTCACCGTCGGCACCACTGCTGTCAGTAAAGGCAGTGAAACTCAGCCCCCATGGTTTCCAGCAACAGCGAATTCAGTTAGCTTAGCATGCTAATCAGACAAGGAACACCACTTCCGGGTTTCACGCAGCAGGTGCGTCTACGTCATAGTTTCCTGAATAAATTGTTGTTGTCATATTCATTCATTCTTCATTCAACCTTTATTTAGTCAGGTAAATCTCATTGAGCCTCGTGGACTCATTTACAAAAGCGACCTGCTACAGACTAAAGAATGATGAACAACAATGGTAGAATTTCCTTAAACAATAGACAAAACAAAAGAGAGAAATACAGAATTTTTTTTTTTTAACAAAGTATCAAAAACTAGCAAAACATTATAAAGTAGATGTATAAAATCAAAAACAAGAACATATCTGCATTGGTTTGTGCCAGGATTCCAAACCATTTAGAGAAGTCAAGGTTGAGAGCTTCAGATCTTTTTATAAGATATTCCAGGAAGCAGGAGCTGAATAGGAGAAGGCCCTTTTGCCAAGTTCAGTCCTCACTGACGGAACACTGCAGGTGATCATGTCCTGAGAGTGCACGCTGTAGCTGCACTCACGCAAAGACATGAGGAGATGTATGAGGGCAGCAGACCAAGAAGTGATTTAAAGATGAAAGTGTACCAATGGAAAAGTCTGCGTGAGGTTAATATTACCATTATTATTACTAGATATTATATATATTATATACCGTATTTTCCAGACTATAGGTCGCAGTTTTTTTGCCTAATTTGCATGCCCTGCGACTTAAAGTGCGACTAAACCCAAAATTAACTTTTTTTAGCTGATAAACTCCCTAGAATGTGTTTAAAATGTTATCTAGCACTATGGCTGTGTTTATTCTCACATAATTGTGCATATCTGTGTAAATTGGCAATATTTGGCAATATTTGGTCTAAAAATGTGTTTACGGTAGTTCTATGGGTTGAACTGGTGGATTACACCTTAATTTTCTTATTTGTGCAAACGCTCATGTGTGACATGTCTGCTCATGTGTGACATGTCTGCTCATGTGTGATGTCACACAGGTGGTTCAAGCAGAGCCAATCCCCTGCAGAGATGAGAAGTGCATACCTTATATGGAAGTGCTGCATTTCACTCCTGACAAGCGGTTTTATTTTTATTTTCATTTTTTTAGGCCTTTGGTTTTGGATGGAATGGGTGGAATAGATAAATACATCTACATGTTTATTCTTTGTTGTTGCTTGGTGTATGTTGTTGGCTAGAGGTTTAATTTGTTTTAGGTTGTTGCAGGTGGAGGCGTGAACAAAAGCACAACTCTACCTCCACCCTTCCTTGTCTCTCGACACGCCCATTTTCAGGGAGATTTTGGAAGGAGGAGTTACCGTCTCAACCTGGGTTTAGTCTCACTTTAAAGAGAGGTGAGACTTGTTTATGGATTTTTCCCCATATTTTTAGACCAATTTTTGGCTCAGATATGACCGTTTTTCATTTTGGCAAAAAATGGTGCAGTACCCCTTTTGTCCGCTAGGGGTACACCGACCGTTCCCACCTCATGTGTCCGACGAGAGCCTCCTCTGGACGGACTCACTCTGTCGCTGCCCGGCCTCCTGAACTCTGGAGGTACTGATAGCTGTGTTTGTTAGCTGTGTTGGTTAGCAAGATAAGTCAAGAACTACAGGACAGATTTTTATCAAACTTACAGAACGTAATCACTGTATGGACATTTACAACTGACTAGCTTTATGAGATGTTTGAGATAAAATTTGATGTTTTATACGTCTATAACGTGTCACGTTAGCTTTGTTTTTTTTCCTGCTATTTGTCTAAATAGCTCATAAACCACACTGCAGATTTTCTTTAAACCTACAGAAAGTAATTATTTGGTGTTCATTTACAAACTGTTAGCTGTTGGAGTTGTTTGAGATAAAATTCGATTTTTTTATAATTTATTTTCGCAACGCGCGACCGTTTGGAAGACGTCAAAGCGAAACAATTTAAATCCAGCTGATTTGACCATTTCGTGAATTTATTAAGGAATGGTTAAGCTCAGCAACCCTTGTGCTATAATGTCAGCTATAATTTTTAGCAAACAAATAATTGTTTTTAAGTGTTAATCTTCTTAAAGCCTTGCTGTGCGCTCGTGTGGCAGACATTAGCAGCAGAGCTAAACACTCGGACCACATTTCCGGGTTGTCTCAGCGGTGACGCGTCACGTCAGCGGTGGATGACGCGTCACGTCAGTGGTGGATGACGCGTTACGTCGGCGGTGATGTAGGTGCGACCTAAATAAAGGTGCGACCTGTTTATGGATCTTTCCAATTTATTCCCAATAATTGGACAAAGTGACCTATAGAAGGGTGCGACTGTTGTGGTTGTGTTTTGCTGTGTGCTCACCTTGCAGATGCTGAGTGGTTGTGCTGAAGTTCCTGGGTTACCACCTGCCACTAATCTGGTTGATGAGTCCAGCTGCTATTTAGGCCTTGGGGGAGGCTCCGGTCTTCGCTGAATTATTTAGTCACTTGGGGTAAAGTGAGACAGTCATCTTAGCATCTTTCCTGGTGAAATCTAGTTTGTTCAATTCTGTGTCTATTTGTGGTTTCAAGGCAAACCTGAACTCACCGAAGAGGCTCGGACTGGAAGGACCTTCTCCATATTGGATTCCTCTAAACCGACCCAATCCTCCAGCCTGACACTCCACCATCTGCAACTCCTCTAGGATTAATGGGATTCAAGGAGACACTCAACTCTTCAAAGGATTTGTTGGACTAAAGGAGACACTTACCAAGTGGACATCTTCCTCCTCTGAGTCTGCCTCCTCAACATCCTCCTGTAAGAAAGAGAACCATTAATTCATTATTATCAACAAGACTCATCGGCTGCACATCTAAACTTCTCCTCTTCCTCCCCTCCAGGAATCCAGAACCTATTATCCTGACACTGTAAATAAAATCACTTCACTGATACTCTGTGTTGTCATCCTTCCCAGTCTTGTCTGAATTTGAGTACTATTTCACGGGTTAGTCCCAACAGAATAATTCAGCCACAACATGAGTACTCACGACAAGACCGGGAGGGATCAATTAAGTGAAGTTCTTGCTGCACAGGAACACAGACTAACTGCTACTGAAAACATGTGTCAACAGATTCTGAGCCAACAACAAGAACTCTCTAAAAACCTGGCCCAACTGGGTGGAATGGTCCACAAGCTGGGACCGGCATCTTCACCGTCCAACTCAGGAACTAGCAACGTTAACAGCGCCCCACAAACCTCTGGACAACCTACCCAAAATCCTGCTCGTGAGCCCGAGATGAAACCCAGTCAATTCTTTTCCGGCAAATCTGAACAGTTTGGTGGCTTCATGCTACAATGTAATTTAGCTTTCAACAGAGCTCCACAAACCTTCTCCTCCGATTCTTACCGCATCTCCTACATTGTGTCCGCTCTTCAAGGAGAAGCGTTACGATGGGCACATGCTTATTTTGGGTCCCTTTCAGTAAATGACTGTACATTTTCCGCCTTTTTTAATGATTTTCAGAGGGTTTTCGAGCGTCCCCTGCATCAAGAGACTGCCTCCAAGAGACTAATGGCGTTACGCCAGGGGAAACAATCTGCGGCGGACTTCGCTCTCCACTTCCGGATTGCTGCCCGAGAGGCCGGATGGGAGGACCTCGCTCTACGAGGTGTGTTTGTTAATGCCCTCAACGACTCCATTAAAAATCAGTTGGCACTTGTAAACGAACCTGACAATTTGAATGATTTGATCGATCTATCTATCCGCATCGATGATCGGCTCAGGGAATGTCGGGGTGTTTTGAACTACAACTCCCAGAGTTCCTCCGGTTTCGGGGTTTCACTTCCGGATCCGGTAAACCGCAGCCGGGCCGGCAATTCGAACGATGACGCTGACTCATCAGAACCTATGATTGTGGGGCGTGCCCGCCTCACTCCTGAAGAGAGACAGCGTCGTTTTGCAGCAAAGGAATGCCTGTATTGTGGAAAGACTGGTCACTTTGTTGCTACTTGCTCACTTCGTTTAAAAGGTCGGTCCCATCAGTAAAACAGGAGATTCTGGTGGGCGCCTCTAACATTTCTCCTGAGAATCGCCTCACTCTAAAGGCGTCTGTTTGTCACAATTTGTTAAATCTCCCTGTACAGGCCTTGATTGATTCCGGAGCTGAGCAGAATCTCATCAGTGACTGCTTGGTGGAACAACTTTCTATTCCTATGGACAAATTACACCAGACTCTCTCCATGACGGCGCTCACCGGCCAGACAATTTCCACAATCTCCCATCAGATCACTTCTTTAAAGTTCACCTTATCTGGCAACCATCAGGAATTGGGTGAGTTTTTTGTTTTTCATTCTGAGTCCCCTCAACTTATTTTAGGCTTTCCCTGGCTCTGTAAACACAACCCTCAGATTGATTGGGCTAAAAAGAAAATAAACTCCTGGAGTCATTATTGTTCCTCCAACTGCCTTAGGTCAGCAGTTTCCGCTTCTCCTCCACCTTGTTACATAGAAGAGGAGATTGATTTGTCCTTAATTCCACCACAATATCATGACCTAGCTCCGGTGTTTAGCAAATCCAGGGCTCAATCTCTTCCTCCCCACAGACCATATGACTGCTCCATAGATTTGCTTCCTGGTGCTCCCTTGCCCTCGTGTCGTCTATATAATTTGTCTGGTCCTGAGAAGCAAACTATGAGAGAGTATATTGACACTTCCTTGTCCTCTGGTATAATCCGTGCTTCAACCTCTCCAGTGGGTGCAGGGTTCTTTTTTGTCGCTAAAAAGGATAAGACTTTGAGGCCTTGTATCGATTACAGGGACCTGAACCAAATCACGGTCAAGAATAAATACCCTCTTCCTCTTATTGAGTCTATTTATGGGCATCTTCAAGAAGCTGTTGTGTTCACAAAACTGGACCTTAGAAACGCGTATCATCTGGTCCGTATTAAGGAGGGGGACGAGTGGAAGACGGCCTTCAGGACTCCTTTTGGACATTTTGAGTACCTCGTGATGCCTTTTGGACTGACAAACGCTCCTGCCGTCTTCCAGGCGTTGGTTAATGACGTACTGAGAGATTTCTTGAATCAGTTTGTATTTGTCTACCTTGATGACATTTTGATCTATTCGAAGGATCCAGTACAACACCCTCACCACGTCCGGGCTGTCCTTCAGCGCCTGCTTGAGAACCGACTTTTCGTCAAGGCAGAGAAGTGTGAGTTCAGCGTGCCCTCTGTGGCCTTCTTGGGCTTTGTTTTCAGGAGTGGTCAGGTCTGGACGGATTCGGAGAAGATCAAGGCTGTGGTGGAATGGCCCCGTCCTCAGACTCGCAAACAACTTCAACGCTTCCTGGGCTTTGCAAATTTTTACCGCCGTTTCATCAGGAATTTCAGTCAGGTTGCAAGTCCTTTGACTAAACTCACCTCCTCTCTCCGTGTTTTTTCTTGGAACAGGGAAGCTGAAGGGGCCTTCCTGAAACTCAAAACTTTGTTTTCCTCTGCGCCTGTTTTGACTCATCCTGACGCCAAACTGCAATTCTTGGTGGAGGTGGACGCCTCGGACTCCGGAGTGGGCGCTGTCCTCTCCCAACGGTCCCCTGTCGACAACAAGATCCACCCTTGTGCGTTCTTCTCACGCCGACTGTCTCCTGCTGAGGTCAACTATGACGTGGGCAATCGGGAGTTGTTGGCCATCAAGTTGGCTCTCGAAGAATGGAGGCATTGGTTGGAGGGGTCCGCGTTGCCTTTTGTCGTCTTGACGGACCATAAGAACCTGTCTTACCTTCAGACGGCCAAGAGACTGTCCTCAAGACAGGCCAGGTGGTCATTGTTCTTCACCAGGTTCAATTTCACCATTACCTATCGCCCTGGTTCTAAAAATGTGAAACCTGATGCCCTGTCCAGGCAATTTTCATCCTCTGACTCCTCCCAGGTGGCCGAGTCCATTCTCCCTCGCTCCTGCATTGTGGGTGTCGCCTCCTGGGGGATTGAGAGGGTCATCCTTCAGGCTCAGCTGACCGAGCCCGATCCTGGTAATGGCCCGCCTAATCGCCTGTTTGTTCCCACCTCTGTGATCAGCCAGGTTCTCCAATGGGTCCATTCCTCTAAATTTTCTTGTCATCCTGGCGTCAATCGTATGGTTTCTTTTACTACGAGACACTTCTGGTGGCCTACCCTTCGACGTGACGTCAAACGTTTTGTGGCGGCCTGTGCTGTGTGTGCTGCGAACAAGAGCGCCCATCGTCCTCCTGTGGGGTTACTCCAGCCTCTTCCTGTTCCTGGTCGTCCCTGGTCCCACATTGCACTGGACTTTGTGACTGGATTGCCCCCGTCTGATGGTAACACGTCTATTCTTACTGTTGTCGATAGATTTTCTAAATCTGCGCATTTTGTCCCGCTTCCCCAACTTCCCTCAGCTATGGAGACCGCTCGCCTCTTGGTCCTACATGTCTTCAGGCTTCATGGCATACCTCTTGACATCGTCTCGGACCGAGGTCCTCAGTTCGTGTCCCGTGTCTGGAAGGCCTTTTGTCAAGCCCTCGGCGCCTCGGTGAGTTTGTCTTCAGGTTACCACCCTCAGTCCAACGGTCAGTCTGAGAGGTGCAACCAGGAACTGGAATCCGCTGTTCGTTGTGTCATTGAGGACAATCCTGCTCATTGGTCTTCTCTTCTTCCCTGGGTCGAGTATGCGCACAACTCCCACACGTCCTCAGCTACTGGACTCTCCCCTTTTGAGGCTTCTCTGGGGTACCTGCCTCCGCTGTTCCCCCACCAGGAGGTGGACATCTCTGTTCCTTCTGTCCAGCACCATCTGCGCCGTTGTCGACGGATTTGGAGGCAGACCAGGGAGGCGCTTCTGCGGGCCCGTGCCCGTTCCAAGCGGGGGGCTGATCGTCATCGTCTCCCGGCTCCCCTGTACTCTGTGGGGCAACTGGTTTGGCTCTCTACCCAACATATCTCTCTGAAGGGCGCCTCCAGGAAACTTGGTCCCAGGTTTATTGGACCCTTTCCCATTGTCAAACTTGTCAACCCCACTGCTGTCCGTCTCCAGCTCCCTCGCTCCATGCGGGTTCACCCCACCTTCCATGTGTCCCAAGTCAAACCCTTTGTTGAGGACCCTCTGAATCCCTCCGTCTTGGGCCGCCCACCTCCCCGCATCATTGACGACCAGCCCGCGTTCACTGTTCGCCGGCTCCTGGATGTTCGACGTCGTGGTCGTGGACTTCAGTTTCTGGTGGATTGGGAGGGGTACGGTCCTGAGGAACGTTCTTGGGTCCCCAGGTCCTTCATCCTGGACCCGAGTCTCATTTCTGACTTCTACCTGAGGCACCCCGACAAGCGTCCTCGATCGCCCGGGGGCGATGTTTGAGGGAGGGGTACTGTTGTGGTTGTGTTTTGCTGTGTGCTCACCTTGCAGATGCTGAGTGGTTGTGCTGAAGTTCCTGGGTTACCACCTGCCACTAATCTGGTTGATGAGTCCAGCTGCTATTTAGGCCTTGGGGGAGGCTCCGGTCTTCGCTGAATTATTTAGTCACTTGGGGTAAA
>JBBPBX010003649.1:38705-50581 GCA_038048925.1 Garcialebias charrua
TATATATATATATATATATATATATACAAAGGTGGGCGGATGAACGCTAGGGAGCGCTAAAGCGCTATTCCGCTTACAGTGGACCTAAACTTTTTGTCAGCGTTTTTGTGAATTGACTAACTTTTATAATTCATAAGCGGATTTGTGCTATTTTTATTTAAAATGCAGTACCGCTAATAACTAATTATCTATCAGTAAAAACCAATAAACTTATTTACAAGCTCTTATGCTGCTTGTTTTTTACCTTTTTCCCCACCGTAAGAGCAGAGAGGAGGAAGGGTTGGAGGGGGGAGGGAGGGTTGGAGGGGGGAGGGGGGGCAGAGCTGAGAACAGACTCGGCTCTACCATGTAGGTAAATGCCTGGGGGTCCCATTTCAGCAGTGGCCCCGGCCCCGCCTCGCCCCGTGCAGTCACCTACATCACTAACATTGCTCATGCTTGTTAATGTACATTTAACATAAAAATAATTATAGTTACGATGAAAACGATCATTAAATATACGCAATAAAAAAACGGTCGATTTCTTTATCCCCCTACTAAAAATGGACTATTCCATCTTCCGGGTCATAGTTGAACTCAGGGGCTAATTCTGTAGCTGGCTGCGCTCGGTGTCTTCATAAATCCTTAAAGAACCCCGCTGTTTCAAGCCAAATTAACGTGGCCGGATGATTTTAAGGTGTGTTTTGTGTCGACCATTCGACGGTGAGTCGTTATTTTTATGTATTTTAGTTACTTTTCATTAAATCTGTTGACTACCTATAGACGCTAACTGTGTCTGCCGGTTGGTTGTGCTGGGTTACTAATGGAAATCCTTAGAGAACCCAGCTGTTTCAAGCCAAATTAACGTGGCCGGATGATTTTAAGGTGTGTTTTGTGTCGACCATTCGACGGTGAGTCGTTATTTTTATGTATTTTAGTTACTTTTCATTAAATCTGTTGACTACCTATAGACGCTAACTGTGTCTGCCGGTTGGTTGTGCTGGGTTACTAATGGAAATCCTTAGAGAACCCAGCTGTTTCAAGCCAAATTAACGTGGCCGGAGTATTTTATTGTGCGTTTTGTGTCGACCATTCGACGGCGAGTCGTTAGTTTCATGTATTTGGGTTACTATGTATAAATGCGGTGGCGACACACCCGTGTATTTGAGATTTAAACGTGGTTTTAGGGATTAAAAGATCATTCTATTTTTTGTTAATTTCGTGGCCGAATAGAATATATGTACGTAAAGTATTAAATAAATCCTTTGATTTTTGTAATTTCATCCTTTTAGGATCATTTTTGTTACTTTTCAGTTGGCAGTGTAGTGCAAATATTGATAACGCTGCCGGCTATATATAAATATATATATATATATAATATATAAATATATAAATAGCGGATTAGATTAGCTTCCCCTAATTTTCATAAGACATTTGTGCTTTTGAAATTGTGGACCTAAAAAAATTAATAAGCGTTTTAGAAATTGTGGAACTAATTTTTTAATGAGCGTTGCCCAGCTTTGTATATAAGTAGCGTAATGTGTATTGTATTAGTTAGAAAATCAGAAAGAGTTAGTCATTTTGTACTGTTACTGGAAGATTATTATTGTTTGAACTGATTGTTTGAAAAAAGGGGCAGATATTATAAGATTTTTTCTTCTTTCTGCTACCTTTTTTTTTCATATTTTGTACGTTAACATTAATGGGATTGTTTTTTTAAATGTTTTTTTTTGTATAAAAAATGAACAAATTTTATGAATAAATAAATAAATAAAGTACATCTGCCTTTAAACTGAGCAACTAACGATAAGTTCCACATCATTGCCAGTGAATCTGTTGTAAATCCATGCAAATTGTGTATGCACACATTGTTTTAAAGCTGAATAAATGTTGTGATTACTTCAACTTTTCTCCCCAGGTTCTGAACATTCTACTACAAATTGGCTTATCAGAATAAAAGCTCAAGGTCGGTGATCTCACAGTTAACATGCTTTATGCTTAAATTACAAATCCCATATTTTATTGGAAGATGTACAGTACAACGACAAGCAAACTAGAGGCTTCAGAGTGCATGATTATAGTAAATGGTAAATGGTAAATGGAGCTTATTTATATAGCGCTTTCCAGCCCCCTGTGAGGAGCCCCAAAGCGCTTTACAATACCAGCCATCCACCCATTCATTCAGACATTCATACACCGGTAGTGGTAGCCTGCCTTGCAAGGCGCCATCCAGACCTACCGGGAGCAACTCGGGGTTAAGTGTCTTGCCCAGGGACACAATATCCACCAGCACAGTGTTGAGGCCTTGGTTTAAGGCCCTTTCAACAGCGATAACCTTTTTGATCATCTAAGGCATCAAACTTGTGACAATTTGACAAGGAATATTCTTTAATTACCACTGAAATACAAGCATGACACAAACGATCACTCCAGCTATTTATCTTTAGCTGTCAGAACGCGTGCAACGTCACGTCGCTCTCTTTTCATTCATGGGCAGTGCACATAATAAAATACATATTGACAGTTTTCCCAGATCGTTAGATGAATAAATATTTCAGCAACATACAGTAAACGATCTCGATAAGGTTTAATTGTAGCCTTGGGCGCTGACACTTCCTATTTATTTTTCAATTAAAAACGACATTCAGAATGACATGCCCTCTTATGCGTGGATGTACTTTGGCTTTACGGCACGTCCAACGAGATATCGCACCCCTGACAATAACTGAAACCTTGCCCTTGCGTCTCCCTAATTCTAAATTTTGGAGCTCCGCCAAAGCCACAAACCTGACATATCAGATAATTCTGGATGCTTAACTCCCACCATCAAAAGTACCTCTCTATCACCTCTACCCATCAATGTAAGTTCCAGTGCAGAACACTATCTGATATCTAGTTAAATCATGAAGGATGCATATCAACTCAATTTGGTATCGACTGTTCTGGCAATTAGGTCTAATTTAATTTAGCCCACAACCCCTCCCTACTCCCGTGCTTCCCTTTTTGCGCTCGTTGCTAAAAGACCCAGAGGAAATCAAGCGGGCGTCTCGTGAGGAATGTGTAATTTCTTTGAATATTTACTCCCCAGATCAGCTGAGCCTTGAGAGAGTACAACTTTATTTCTGGGAGGACTGCTGAGAGGGAGCGTTCGATTTTGAAAGAAGCTGAAGAAGCTGGGAAGAGCTCACGCTGCGTGTGAAAGTTTGTTGGCAACGGGCAGGTGTCTGACCCAGAAATGAACTTGTAGAACAAATCGACAGAATGATTCTACCAATAAAGGCTTGAAAAGGAAAAAGTTCTTGTGTGTATTTTTGAAGATGACCTGCAATTTACCTTTGATGAAAGATTGGAAATAATCTTCGCAGTCGGGCGCTTAATTTAATGCACATATTTTATTCAACATATTAAGATTTAATCAGTTGCTAGCACAAGTATTGATTTCACTGAATACAATTTTAGTATACTGTATATGACATTAGGAATATTTTATTCATAGAAAAACAAAATGTGTGAATTCAAAATATATGTAATGTACCCTTCACGTAAAATCAGCTTATTTATCGCGAGATAAGATGTCCATCTCAAGATAAAGTCATGGAAATCCATTTGTACATGTCTTTTCCTGGATTCTTAAGTAGATATGGCTTTAATGTACCCCTTTTTTATTGTCTATAAAATTGTTTAATTAGTATAACACTGTTGAGTCAGGTGCTCTAGACAGCTTCTTCTTATTGAAATGTTTAATCTTTTATCCAAAGACTTCTTCAGTCTAAGGTGCTGCAACAAACTCAGTCTTATAAATACAGGTAGTCCTCGACTTACGACAGTCTCGGCTTACGACGTTTCGTGGTTACGTCACGCATCTCCCATAAAAATAAATAAAAAAATATATATTTTGAAAAGCCGAGTTCCGGTTACTTCCGGTTTTTGACGGCAGAAGCAGTAGCTTGACGGCAGAAGCAGCGAGAACTCTGTGGAAAATTACAGACCTTATTGTTTGGACCGGTGGTTTACGAGGCAGATCGGACTGGACAGAGGCAGAGGAGGCTAGAGGGACGATCTAACATGCTAACAGACCTTACTGTGAACACTCTGGACCGCACGAAGTACAGGCAGCCTCAGATCTTGGAGGAGCAACGAGCTAACATGCTAACAGACAGAAGGCTTCACCAGTCCCAGTAGGAAAATAACTATTTTTTCCCTTCATTATGGCTCCAAATGTATGTGTGTTTTGATAAGTATGTAGGGTGCCGTGTTAGGATAGGCTAAGTGCTTGGTAAAATACAGTATTGTACGTACATAAGGTGCAGTTTGTACGTATGTTCCGACTTATGACAAAATTCGGGTTACAACGCCGCGTAGGAACGGAACTCCGTCGTAAGTCGAGGACTTTTCATAGTGGATCAACAAGTTTGATGGTGCTTAGGTGGTTCCGGCAGTCCACTCCCTCCCCTGCTGATGGCCCCAAACTCTTGGACTAGTTTGAGGCAATCCTGGACAAAATGGTTCAAAATATCCTGATTCATGCTCAATCATCCATCCATACATGCATCCATCCATGCATCCATCCATCCATTGTGTTTACCCATTTCTTCCTTTTCTGGTCACGGGGGGTCACTGGTGCCCATGTCCAGCTATCAATGTGCAAGAGGCAGGGGACACTCTGGACAGGTCTCCATTCCATCCCAGGGACACATAGAAACAAACCAGACAAACAACTATTCACACTCTCTCTCTCACACCCAGAGACAATTTAGTTACCATTCAGTCCAACATGAATGATTTTGGTCTGTGGGAGGAAACCGAAGTACCCGGATAAAACACACACATGCATGGAGAGAACATGCAAACTCCACCCAGAGAGGTGCCCGGCTGGGATTTGAACTGGCGACGTCCCCCCTGAGAGACAACAGTTCTACCAACTGTGCCACCGTGCCACCCATGCTAAATAATCCAGGTAGAAAAATCTAACGAAGTTAAGTCAGGTCTTCTGGACACTTTCGTCTTAAGATGAAAAAACTGTCTGTTACTTTACATTGATATATTTTTTTATATATACAGTATTTATTTATTTTCTATGCATTTTATATTTTAGATATACTCTTGTCTCTGACTTGCCCTCGATGAAGACAATCACTCTTCTTCCCTCTCCTGCCTTCCTCCTGCTTTTTCTCTTTGTCCTGTGTATCAGAGTCTCTCTTTACACATCTTCTGAATCGTAAATTAGGGATCTGGTCAGCTGGTCTCTCAATGCAAATTATAAGATTTTCTTGATGAGGAGACATGGTGCACGAGAACCCCCATGCCCCAAAAGGACACACGCAGCTGGATATGTAATGGTTTCCTGGGGTGAATAGAAGATGATGTGCCTGTCTGTATTGTCCATTGAGGACGTAGAAGATACATACACAATTGGATTTATGATAAGGTTTCTGCTTTTTGGAATCAGCAGATACCTAGGATATTGACAAATTAGCATATCGGCAGCAGTTTTGGCAATGGTGAAGCCGCCTGCCTTATGTGACGGATTAAACCATGCTGCGAGCGCTCAGACTCGTATGCTTTGTGAGCTGAACCATAAGCTGGATGTGACTTCTGAGAATCGTAGGCCACTTGCAGCTCCTAGAACTCACCAATATGAAGGGACCGACCTTGGAGAAGGCTACAAGCATGGATCGGCGGAATGTCCACAGATCTGGCTGTTTGGATTCACCAGTGAGTGTACCAGCAGTGTCAATGTTTTCTTCCCTTTGCTTATCTAAGAATAAGGGCAGCGCTTCATAGAAGCTGCAGCCCCGGTGCACTTCTGTCTACACTTCGGATGGCTGTACAGAATGTAATTCCACTGTACTTAACTGTACAATGACAATACAGTTGATTCTGATTCTGATATGGCGGTGTGGGTAATTTCTTATGCATAGCTGTAACTACAAAATCGGAATGGAAGACGGAAAATTGCTTATTTTTGGCCCAGAAATTTGAGGAAACTATACCTTTAAGAACTATAAAAACTAGAAAGCACAATTTCCTCAATTATTACGATGGTAGGCTTATAAATCTATGTGGCCAATTTGGCCAACTTGGGTTTTAACATATAGCAACCAGTTTTTGAAAGGAACCTCTCGATGCCTAGAAGTAGCCACACACTAAAACAGAAGTTGGTATACCTCACTCATATTTGAAGTTATACTAAGCTTGCATGGACTGAGGACATTTTCAATTCCCCGTCTTTGCTCCGCGACGAGGGACAAAGAACGTTGACAACTATGCAGAGGCATTTATATCAGTAGAATACCTTTATCAAACTACCACACATTCTAAAAACAAAAATGTGTATCAAATATGTGTTTTACTACGTATGAATGTAAACAATGCATTTATCACAAAATCATTCTCGTCTCCCCATAACAAAAATCAATGGTTTCTGTAGAAGTAGGAAGCAAAATTCCTCAAAGTTATCTCGACTTTGGGAAACGGGCGCAAGCACCTGAACGTATTTAAATCTCGTCAAATGTCAAGAACCTCACCACAGTAGGAACTCTCTCAAAAGGAATGGATTCAGCAGTTCAAGAAAATTCAGCTAACAAATGAAAATGTACCCATACAGGATCTGTTCTTCAGCACAGTACTTTTGATTGCACAGCCATTTGTGATACCAGAAAAAGATTTTCATATATATTAAACACTTTTTTGCGTAAGCACAGCCTGAAGCTAATTTCCATCATTACTTCTGTATTCTGGCAGCCATTGTGTTCTCCTCTGTTCCTTTCACATTGCTGACATTTTTTGTGAATACACGATTCAAAGAGCCTGTAGTCAACTATTGCAGTAAGCTGTCGTGGAAGCAATGTCAAAGCCTGAATCAAACGGACGGTACCAGTCAATCCAAACTCAGCTGGCAAAGATGAAGTAAGTGGCAAACCTCAAGAACTCTGACTTGGAATCTGTGCCGTATTATTGAAGTTTTATACAATCTCTGCTCTCATCTTGTGTTTCAGAACAGGGAGGGTATGAAAAAAGGAGGTTTCCTGTACAATTTAATGCCTTATTCTCACTTTTGAATTACTTGACAAGTCCAAAAGAGTGGAAGACCTCTAAACTTGATTCTTCAGGAAAGTTTAGTTACAACAACTTCTACCTGTGTTTATATATATATATACACACACACACAAATATTCCTTTTCAATGGCTCCTTCCTTCAGGGGTCACCACAGCAAGTGAACTTGGCAATCGTTTTATACCAGAGGCCCCTCCCAGTACAACCACTGACCACAGAGCCCCCACAGCCATCTAGGATGCCCGGGAAAGCAACTATGGGGCTTTAAGGACAAGCGAGTGTGGAGGCAGGTGCGGCTGCTTCACCTTTCTCAGCCAAATTTTGACATTACAGTTCAGGGATTTAAAGTGGCAACATTCCATGTACATATTTTCACCATTTCTAACCTCTGCACCCCGCTTTTCAAATGTACTGTATATCTTGATGGCTGTTTATTTTTTTATTTTTCTTACTATTTTAAGGTTATGTGAAAAGTCCAAAAGTCATTGTCATTTTATTCTTAAAACCAATAAGAGACAATACTGTGAATAATTAGAATGCCATGCCTTTTGACAAAGCAATTTTACATTTAAAATCTGGGCCTTGAAACAAATAGGAACATTTTTGAGATTGGGGTTTAGCAGTACTAAAGTCACTCAGTTTAGGTCTTGCTCCCAATTTTCCTATATCCCTGGGATATCTAGAGAACGGAAAAAAAGGCAAAATGTTGCAAAAGAAGCAACGTCTGATTTCATTAAAAGCCTCCATTACCCATTTATCACAGAGCTCAGTCAATATGAGCCATATTTTAAGCAAATGCTTTAAAGGTCCACTGACATGATTTTTTTACTATTCATAAAATTGCTCAATACATATATGTTCGTTTTTGCAAACAAAATGATAAATCACTTACATTTTGATTTAAAAGTGATTTTGAACTTCAAGCCGTGTTTAATCATGGGAAATCCAATTGCACACGAACGCACCATCTGTGACGTAGTGAGAGGCAGAGGGCTCTGGTCTCTTTAATAGCGGACAATTTAAAACCCGACGAATTTATCAATCTATGTGAAGATTTGAGCTATTTCTCTTCATTTTGGGAAGCAGAAAATAGTTTGGGTGATGTAACAAGAAACAACAGGATCTAATTTAGGTTTGATGCTGTATCAGACTTACCTTCATGTGGAGCTGCTCATACCCGCGCACTGTGACAAGCCCAGAGCTCTGCCCGGTGTTACGTCACAGATGGTGCGTTCGTGTGTAATCGGATTTCCCATGATTAAACACGGCTTGAAGTTCAAAATCACTTTTAAAGCAAAATTTAAATGATTTATCATTTTGTTTGCAAAAACGAACATGTTTAAATGATAAAAGATATGTATTTTGAGCAATTTTATGAAACTTAAAAAATCATGTCAGTGGGGCTTCAAGCATTTTTTTTGTTCCTGTTTTTGATTTTCTACATCTACCTTATAATACAGTATGTCTGTTTTGCTACTTTGATATCTTTGTTTTAACTTGTTAAAAAAATCTGTATTTCTCTCTTATGTTTGTCTGTTGTTGATTGTTCAAGGAAAATCTACTGTTGTTGTTGTCATCATTCTTTAGTTTGTAGACAGGTCTCTCTTGTAAATGAGTCATTGAGGCTCAATGAGATTAACCTGCCTAAATAAAGGTTGAAAGAAAAAAGCCTAAGTTGGTTCACAGAGATTTTAAATCACCCTAAATAACCCTAACCCAAAATTAACAATGAAACCACAGGTCACAATGTATTGCCTTTTTGAAATACTTGAGTTTTTATATGTGACAAAAAAAAGTTTAAATGCTTTAAACGCAAGGAAATGTGAAAATTTGGAAAAAATATAAACAAATTTAACCAAGCATTGCCATGTTTAAAGTATTTTGTAGATTCTGAACTTAAAACTGCATGATGGCTACCTATACACAAATTGTTTCCACTTAATAGTCATTACTTTACATTGTTATTGAAAATGACTATAATTTACAGGACAATATGCAAGTAAGACACTATCTCCATAAGAACAAATACAATTATTATTGTAGTCTCTCCAGGAAAACAATCTCATTCCCACTGTATTTTAGGCATAAAGACCATGGATGCTGGGAAGCCGTGTGACAGTCGATGATCATTCACTCTCACCATCCCTCCAATGTTAGATAGCAGCTGTGTTCCCTGCAGTAGATGTCGACAAGAAAATTGCCCTGGCATGACCAGACTCTTTCTACCACTTTAGCCCATAAGGCTTCAAAGAACAGCAAGCCACGAAGAGAGGCTGTCTAAAAGTACAAAGTATTTTAAGTCTTGTATCTTCGTAGCACTCAACCACATTATTAGCCTGGCTGTAACTACTCATTTTAGACATCCATTGGAAAGAAGAGTGACCTTAATGTGTGGCTGGCCTTGCACAAACTTTTTTTGAATAAGTGGACAAAGAAGCATTTGTATGTTTCTTTATATCTGCATTTAAGGGATGTATGGGTCATTTTTTGCAAGCTGTTGTTCTTACATAACCAAAGCTGTGTTTGCATCGTTGACACCAAAAAAACTAAACTTGTTTCTGTTGCACGTTGGACTTCAGTATGTCTGCATAAAGATCTAAAAAAGCTAAGTCTGGTCCTCTGGACATTCAAAAAACAAAACAAAGCAAAAAAAAAAAAAAGCTGTAGAAACGTTTCGTCTTTCGTCCGAAAGACTTCCTCAGTCTGAGAAGCTGTGTTCAGCTCAGTCTTATAAATAGCACCCTCCCACAGTGGATCAACCAGTTGGCTGATGACAGCCGAAACCAGCTGCTCACATGATCAAGGAGGACCATCAGCCTGACGATGGATCGTTAACACCCTGATGGTTGTTTGCTATTCACAGAGGGCTGAGTGATACTAGCAATAACAGCATTGTAAGTGGGGGACAGTTGAACCCGGAGGCCTCCACCTCTGTTTAATGATGGACGGTTTCTTTTCACAAAGATGGCCTCCTTTACTCCTCTCTCAAACCATTGTTCCTCTCTATCAAGGATGTGAACATCTTCATCCCTGAAAGAGTGACCGCTGGCCTGGAGATGAGTGTAGACTGCAGAGTCCTGACCTGATGATGTTGATCTTCTGTGCTGGGCCATCCTTTTGGCCAGTGGCTGTTTAGTTTCCCCGATGTAAGACTGATCACAGCCCTCCTGACACTGAACAGCATACACAATATTACTCTGTTTGTGCCGGGGGACTGGATCTTTGGGATGAACCAGTCTTTGTCGTAATGTATTTTGGGGTTTAAAAGCCACTGGGACGTTGTGTTTAGAAAATAAACGTCTCAATGTCTCTGAAACTCCCGCAACATACGGAATGACCACTGGTCTGGGTCTGGGTTCCTTCTTTTCACCTGATGGCTGGCTGGAGTCCTGTTTGGGTTTCTTCTCTGCTTTCAGGAAGGCCCAGTTAGGATATCCACATTTCTCTAGAGCCTGTTTTGTGTGTGATTTCTCCTTCTGTCTGGCTGCTGAGTTAGTGGGGACGCTGTCTGCTCTGTGGTACAGAGTCCTGATGACTCCTAACTTGTGCTCCAGAGGGTGATGGGAGTCAAACTGTAAATACTGGTCTGTGTGTAGACCACAGACAAACAGACAGACAGATAAACAGACAGACAGACAGATAAATCCACAAACAGGGTGTACCTTTAAGACCAATTGTAAGCATGATTAACTCTGTCACTTACAATGTTTCCAACGCTGAAAAGAGATCCAGGAAGTGGTTACAAGAAGAAGTTGATAGATTGCCTGAAAATTTTGAAGCAGGACAAAGCTATTGACAATTTTCTGTACCACAGACTGTACCCAGGGGAGGCCACGCCAAGTCTGTATGGTTTACCCAAAATCCACAAACAGGGTGTACCTTTAAGACCAATTGTAAGCATGATTAACTCTGTCACTTACAATGTTTCCAAACACACAAAACAGGCTCTAGAGAAATGTGGATATCCTAACTGGGCCTTCCTGAAAGCAGAGAAGAAACCCAAACAGGACTCCAGCCAGCCATCAGGTGAAAAGAAGGAACCCAGACCCAGACCAGTGGTCATTCCGTATGTTGCGGGAGTTTCAGAGACATTGAGACGTTTATTTTCTAAACACAACGTCCCAGTGGCTTTTAAACCCCAAAATACATTACGACAAAGACTGGTTCATCCCAAAGATCCAGTCCCCCGGCACAAACAGAGTAATATTGTGTATGCTGTTCAGTGTCAGGAGGGCTGTGATCAGTCTTACATCGGGGAAACTAAACAGCCACTGGCCAAAAGGATGGCCCAGCACAGAAGATCAACATCATCAGGTCAGGACTCTGCAGTCTACACTCATCTCCAGGCCAGCGGTCACTCTTTCAGGGATGAAGATGTTCACATCCTTGATAGAGAGGAACAATGGTTTGAGAGAGGAGTAAAGGAGGCCATCTTTGTGAAAAGAAACCGTCCATCATTAAACAGAGGTGGAGGCCTCCGGGTTCAACTGTCCCCCACTTACAATGCTGTTATTGCTAGTATCACTCAGCCCTCTGTGAATAGCAAACAACCATCAGGGTGTTAACGATCCATCGTCAGGCTGATGGTCCTCCTTGATCATGTGAGCAGCTGGTTTCGGCTGTCATCAGCCAACTGGTTGATCCACTGTGGGAGGGTGCTATTTATAAGACTGAGCTGAACACAGCTTCTCAGACTGAGGAAGTCTTTCGGACGAAAGACGAAACGTTTCTACAGTTTTTTTTTTTTTTTGTTTTGTTTTGTTTTTTGAATGTCCAGAGGACCAGACTTAGCTTTTTTGGATTTTTCTACCTGGATTATTGAGCATGCATCAGGGTATTG
>JBBPBX010003649.1:50633-66168 GCA_038048925.1 Garcialebias charrua
CAGGGACGTGCAGAGGGGGGGGGCTATGGGGGCTTGAGCACCTGCCCCTTTTGCTCCTTGCCCCCAAGTGCCCTTTTGGGCAAAAAAAAAAAAAAATATTTTTTTAATTTCCTATTCCTAAGCCCTCCTCTGACACATAATAACATACTAAAATTATTTATTTTATTTTATTATTATTAATTTTGTATTTTGCAAGAAAAACAACATAATAAGCCCTCCGGTCACGTACCAACACTACATTCCCCACAATGCAACAGTGGTAGTAGGGGTGGGGCCAATTCGATCCGGAGTCGTGTCTCATGAACCCAGAGTAATAAGACCTGCCTCACATTCACATTAGGGTCAGTGGGGGAGCTGGTCCCCTTGGGGGCATTGCCGTTCGGGGGGCATGGCCCCACCCCTACTACTACTATTCAGCAAATCCCTTTCAGTTTGCAGCCAGCTACAGCGTGTGGACTGAGTGAGTAGCACTTTAGCTAACAGCTAGCCAACTTTTCATCGTAACATGTCCGCTGTGTGGAAGTATTTTACACTAAACACCACAAGACAGCAATGTGCAATGTCTGCATAGCCATAGCGCCACATTAAACTGCGGTCAAGTTGGTTTTATGTTGGACATTCGAGCTCCGGGGCTTCAGCGGGATGCCACTCTCGCTGAACCGAAACAGGGAGACCGACCGCGGCCAGCTGCGGCCAGTCCGACCCGCTGTCTGACGTCTCGTAGGACGGACAGGCGGAGAGCGGCTGACCAAAAAAAAATCTTATATCACCCCCTTAAAATAAACATTGAACCAGTCCGTCCCTTGGCTTGTAGCAAATTTGTTTTTTTGGCCCTCCATGTATTTGACTTTGACACCCCTGGCTTATGCAATAGGGAGCACATCGCCCATCCAAAACCTATCATCTCTCCATAATGGATATATGTCCGATTTTCTAACTTCCTTTGCTGCATAATGTACATTGCATTAATTCTAGCATTAGGTAAATGTATCTTGAAGGAAAATAGCACTTAAATAAAAGTCCAACAAGAATATTCATTTAGAATTAAAAATAACTCACCCTGAACTACCATAATAGATAAATGTAATAACCAATCAAGTTGCTCCTGTCCAATAAACGCGTACAAATGAAGGGGAAAAACCTATCCAGACTTTAAGTAAGTTTAGGGTCTGGTTCGCAGAGTATGGAGTTAAATTTGTTTCATAATTAGTCAACGAAAAAAAAACTAACCTCAGTTATGTAAAATAAAATTGTAATCAAAACTTTTGGAATTGTAATGATTTCATTTTTTTAAAGCAAAAACTTTTGTTTAAAAAACATTTTTTTAAATTAAATAGCTAATTTTTCTCTCGTGAACTTAAAAAGTTATTTGCAAAACATAAACTTTTATTTGCACACATCAGAAATCTTTTGTTGCGATTTTAGGCTCTGCCCACGACGTCATGTGAGAATCGCAAGCAAAACTTTGAATGACAAACAAAACTTAGAATAGCAAGCAAAGATTTCTGGCATGCGCAAATAAGTTTGTTTTGCAAATAATTAGCAACATAATTGCAAAAAATGTCAATGACCTCACTGAGGTCATTGACATTTTTCGAGACATGACCAACAGAAAACTGCTGCTGCACAGTTGTTTTAAGAAGGGGCAGATATGACAAGATTTTTTTCTTCTTCTACTACCTTTCATTTTATATCTTGTTTTTTTCTTTCATGTGTTTGTAAATTGTCTATGTGTTTTAAATCTGAAATGAATAAATAAAATAAAATGAATAAAAATAAATAAATAAGAAGAGAACAAAAATGGCAAAAATGCTTAAAAGTTGGAAGTTTGTTTTTAAACAGTTCACCATGATTACCTAATCGCTCAACCGACGATGCCATCTCCTCTGCCCTTCACACAGCTCTCACACATCTGGACACGAAGGACTCCTATGTTAGAATGTTGTTCATCGACTTCAGCTCGGCATTTAACACCATCATCCCCCAACAGCTCATCCATAAACTGGACAGTCTGGGGCTGAACACCTCAATGTGTAACTGGCTGCTAGACTTCCTGACCGGGAGACCACAGACAGTACGGATCGGGAGTAACACATCTAGCACCATCACATTGAACACAGGGGCCCCACAAGGATGTGTGCTGAGCCCCCTTCTATTCACCCTGCTAACACACGACTGCACACCATCGTACAGCTCCAACCACTTCATCAAGTTTGCGGACGACACAACAGTGGTAGGTCTCATCAGCAACAACGATGAGACGGACTACAGGAACGAGGTGAGCCGCCTGGCCTTGTGGTGCGGACACAACAATCTCACTCTCAACGTGGAGAAGACAAAGGAGATTGTTGTGGACTTCAGGAAGAGGGATGCCCAACATCCCCCTCTGACCATCAACAGCACCGCAGTGGAGAGAGTAGACAGCACCAAGTTCCTGGGAGTGCACGTCTCAAAGGACCTGTCCTGGAGCAGGAACACTGCAGCACTGGCAAAGAAGGCTCACCAGCGTCTCTACTTTCTCCGCAAGCTGAAAAGGGCTGGAGCTTCAACCCCCATCATGAGCACCTTCTACAGAGGTGCCATAGAAAGTGTCCTGACCAGCTGCATCACTGTGTGGTTTGGTGCATGTACTGCATCCTGCCGCAAGAGCCTCCAGCGCATTGTGAGAGCAGCTGAGAAGATCGTGGGCACCTCCTTGCCCTCACTGCAGGACTTACACAGCAAACGCCTCACTCGGAAAGCCCACCGCATGGCAGGTGATCCCACACACCCACTACACAGCTGCTTCAGACTGCTGCCATCAGGGAGGAGACTGAGGAGTCTCCAGGCTCGAACCAGCAGACTGAGAGACAGCTCTGTTCATCAGGCAGTCAGAATGCTAAACACTCTGCCTGCTCTGCCTCCCCTCCCATTTGAACTGCCTTAACACTAAAACTTTCTCACATATTATCACTCAACACAAAGTTTTTAACACTAGACTCTGTGTCATCAAACAGGTTATTCACTAAACCAGGGGTGTTCAGACTTTTTCAGCATGCGAGCTACTTTTGAAATGATCAAGTCAAAGTGATCTACCTACTATAAGGTCCCGTTTACACGAAAACAACCTGTGGAAACATTGGTGATTTTTCAATGTTTACTGGGGGGGGGTAATAAACAAAAAATAAGCTGGTTTACATGAAAAAGGCTGTAGTTTTTCATGTCAGTCAGGTTGTCAGATAAGACATTATGAACTACAGTATAGTACAGTACTGTGGCTTTAAAATTATAGTATTTTGACCTAAACTGTTGCGTTTGCTGAGTAAAGATGTTCTAAGATTCAATTCAATTCGGTTTATTTATATAGCGTCAATTCACAAAGAAGTAATCTCAGGGCACTGAACAGACTTTTTTTTTAATGCCATGCTGCGATCTACCTGTACTACCTCAGAGATCTACCAGTAGATCGCGATCTACCTAATGAGCACCCCTGCACTAAACTCTCGGTCATGTGCTCATACAGTTTGCACTACTTCTCATACTTGCACTAATGTCTGTATTACATCACTGCCTATAATCATAATACTGTTTACATTCTCTGTTTACATTTATTAATACTGTTTACTTTTATTACTACTGCTTACATGTAATTACTACTGTTTACATTTATTTACACTACTCTAATATCTACACCACTGCTGGTACATATACAGTGTGCTCTGAACGGTCTTATTTAGGGATGCCCAATGTGCCTTACTGCATATGCCACTTTTTGCCTCTACAACAACATCAACTACTACCTCATACATATACTGTGTACATTGACTCATACGCTGCTTTGCCACTTTGCAAATGTCAATGTGTTGAGTGGAACAAATATGCTTTCATTTGTCAAGACATGTTTTATTTTGAAGGGACACGTACTTCCGGTGTGTAATTAAGTTCACGTGAGGATGTGTGTATATAAGGTGACGTGTCAAACAATAAAATACCTTGGAGTTCATTCCCCCTTGTGGTGAACAAACCAGAACGCTGACTCTTGGTCATTTTATTCCTCCGGTCATTTTTATTCCTCCGTGATGTGGCTTATCTGGACAATTTCACGCTCAGACTCCGCTGAGTGACGCTACCTGCTGACAGGTTATGGGCCCAGGCCAGCAGAACCCAGCTACAACCCAGATACAGATAGAGCCCAACTAAAGCCCAGGAGAACTCCAGGAAGAGCTCAAGATACAACCCGGAGAAGCTCTGGATGACGACGAGCGCGGGTGAATCTTTGGAGATTGGAGTCATAAAGACGAGCGTTTTTGGTGAGCGGCTACTGAATGCTAAGCTAGCACCATGAACAAACGCGTCGTCGATTCAAGTAGCCGATGGGCGCGGCTAACCTTCAACGGAGATGAAAGCAATTATGGACTGTGAGACGAAAAGTTCTGGGACACCATCTTGGGATGAAGTGTGTTTTACCGGCTGATGACGATGAAGTGAGTTTACCGGCTGATGACGATGAAGTGAGTTTTACCGGCTGATGACGATGAAGTGAGTTTACCGGCTGATGACGATGAAGTGAGTTTACCGGCTGATGACGATGAAGTGTGTTTTACCGGCTGATGACGATGAAGTGTGTTTACCGGCTGATGACGATGAAGTGAGTTTACCGGCTGATGACGATGAAGTGTGTTTTACCGGCTGATGACGATGAAGTGTGTTTTACCGGCCGATGACGTGGATGTTTTACCGGCCGATGATGAGTGTGTACCGGCCGATGACGAGGAAGTACCGGCTGACGACGAAGTACCGGCCGACGATGTGAATGAACCGGCCGACGATGAGGATGAACCAGCCGACGATGAAGATGAACCGGCCGACGATGAGGATGAACCAGCCGACGAAAGACCAGCTGCAGAAAGCTAAAGAGGACAGTAGGGGACGAAAACACAAAGTAATGTATGATGAAGTGATCCATGCTGTATGATGAAGTGATCCATGCTGCATGATGAAGAAGTCCATGCTGCGTGATGAAGGAGATCCGTGCTGCATGATGAGGAGATCCGTGCTGCATGATGAGGAGATCCGTGCTGTATGAGGAGGAGATCCATGCTGTATGAGGAGGAGATCCATGCTACATGAGGAGCTGAGGTTCCATCAGCCCCAGAACCAGAGGCAGATGAAGGAGCAGCTGATCCAAGCAGCTGCAGCAGTCTAGGATGAAGGAGCATCAGGCCCAACAGATTTAATAATGACAGACTGTACTACCTCAAAACCGAATGTGAGTATGATGAGTGCAATAAAACTTTTGATTGGCACGAGATATTGGGACACTGCAACCATAGTGACATTTTAAGATTGCAAAATGTAGTTGATGGGCATAAATACGCTTTAATATTCACTGATGATTTTTCCGGTGCAATGTTTGTTTATTTTCTTAAAGTAAGAGCGATACTGTTCACGCAAGAAATAGATGTTTTAACAATCGGACAGGTCAAACACGTTACTTTATACTAACAGGAAATAAACCAAACTTATAGAAACCAAACTCTAGAATACAAGAATTTGTTATGTATACAAACAGAAACAAGGAGAACTCGATGCAAAATGCACAAAAGGTTAAATTCTTGACTAAAAATAATGATATCATCCAACTGAGAGAAAATGTAATGTGAGTAGGACTTTAGGACTAAAGAGCAGTTAGATTCAGAATCACAGGAAACAAGCTCAGATCAACCAGAAGTAAACGACCTGGCACCACCTAGTGGCGAATCAAAAGACAGACGGTATCCTTCTAGAATAAGAAAAGATCAGAATGTCCTAATGAATATGTAACAAGTGCAATAGAAGAAAACCACGTAACCAACATAGACTACCGTTACAGATTAACATATGACCTACTTAAAACATTTAAAACATTTAAATGAAGCTATGATGTCACCAAACTCAAAGAATGAACAGCTGCTATGGATGAAGAAATATACTCACTTAAGAGAAAATAACATTTTTACCCTAACGACTTTGCCAGTGAAGGATAGATAATTGGAGTGTAAATATTGTGCAGATAAGTTACAGATAACAAGTTAGAAATGAATGAATGTATGCATTAATTATAAACTTTATTAATTGGCTGCCTTCTTTTTGTGCTCCTTTTATATTGAGATATATTTTACATTAAGATCGTCCAAATTGTATTTTGTATAACTTGATAAGCGAAACATGTATAACATTGTCAGAAGATAAGAAAGCAGTAGGGGTTTGATGGGTATATGTAAAGAAAAATACTGGTGATGGTCAAGAGAAATACAAAGCAAGATTCAGAATGAAAGATATGGGCATTTTCTTGGCATCCATTGTGAACATAAAACTATGTAAAAATGTCACAAGAAGAATTTGTAGATATAATACTTGCTGCAATGAAGATGCTGAGAAAGTGGAGAATGTAAATAATGTAAATGTTTTGTTTGATACTGTTGACTTGATGGATTTTGACAAAATGAACGCAAGTAGGGGTGTTGAGTGGAACAAATATGCTTTCATTTGTCAAGACATGTTTTATTTTGAAGGGACACGTACTTCCGGTGTGTAATTAAGTTCACGTGAGGATGTGTGTATATAAGGTGACGTGTCAAACAATAAAATACCTTGGAGTTCATTCCCCCTTGTGGTGAACAAACCAGAACGCTGACTCTTGGTCATTTTATTCCTCCGGTCATTTTTATTCCTCCGTGATGTGGCTTATCTGGACAATTTCACGCTCAGACTCCGCTGAGTGACGCTACCTGCTGACACAATGCTAGAAACCTTTAGTTTATTTTAGTTATACTTTTTATACTCTTTTTTTATACTAGTATGCAAAAACTCAGGACAATATTATGTTCATTAAATGTTTAATGTTTTAGTTTTAGAGTTGGTGTAAATTTTCATACTCTTATACCACTATGCAAAAAACTCAGGACAGTGTTAGTTTTACTATTTTATGCTTATGTCTATTATTATATGTTTCAGTGTTTCAATGTTTAGATGTTTACTGTTGCACCGAGGGACTGAGAGAAACGCAATTTCGGTCCTGTGTATGTCCTGCACTGTACATATTGCAGATCTGACAATAAAGTTGACTTTGACTTTGATGATGGAAAAGAAGATTTTGGATCTTAGATTCAGTTTGGGGGAAAAAAGAAAGGCAAGAGACCGAAATAAATAAGAGACATTGTCCTCCACTCAACACAGAGAAGATGAGACAATGAGGAAAAAAGAGAAACTGACAAGAAAAAAAGAAGAGGAAAGATTGAAGAAAATGTATATAGGTACTTACAAATACACTAAGACACAAACAGAGATATAGGTCTAAATTTTGGTGGTCAGTTAGTCTCAGTAGGCTTTTCTCATGGTGATATGCATTAACAATTCAATTTTTGCTTTTGTTTAGTTATCTTCTGCAGTTCCACATTAAAGTTTGATGCAGCTCTGCTTTTCTGAATGGACCATCTTCATCTCCACTGCAAGTGTAGCAAACCAGGCAGCTCTTTCTTTTATAGATTACAGTACACTAAAAAGTTGCATTGTGCCCTTGTTTATATTTTTTATAGTGTAATTCTGTAAAGACAAAATATATCTGGTGGTGTAGCTCTGATTTACATATCTTGCTAAATCGCAGGTTTGAATATTGCAATACTTTCCTATAACAAAGTAGACCTGCAGAAAGAAATTACTAATAAAATATTTTACATATGGATAGTTGTATGTTCTATGTAGAGGTTTTCCTAAGCTTTGATAGTATATCTCACAATTTTGTAATTTATCATTGTTTATTAAACTGAAAGCTATGTGACTTTGTTAAAATTCTGTCCTAAAATGCGGTTGGATGTGCCCCCTTTTTTTTGAGCACCTGCCCCTTTAGTGGGCTCTGCACGTCCCTGCTGCCACTATCTCCTGATAGGCTGATGTTAGACAGGTAATCTCTGAAAAAAACTATAGTCCTCTGGTGTCTCCCGGTGGTAATAAAAGCATTTATAAAAACCACAGCGCCCCGCGGTTAACCAGCCAATAAAAACAGAGTTTTTAACCAGCCAATAAAAACAGAGCTTCTAACTTCTCACGCTCCTAACCCACGCCCCACCCCCCTGCCATCCCGCAGCGGCCGTGGCACGTTCTCATTCAAAAATTGCAAAGGGATGCAAAACTGTTTTGTATGTGACACAAATGTATTAAATTCCCCTTCTTCATCCCTGAGCTGGACCTTTTTTTTGTCTTTTTGCCAAAAGTCAAGTGATCGCTTCCTCTTTCACTGACAGAAATGAGGAAATGGATTTGTCACGAGCGAATTAAAATCATGTCCAACTTGGCTGCAAGAGGCTCTGCAGATTTCAGGGTGTTTTTGTTTTGCTGGAACAGCGCTCCATGGTTTTATTTTATTTTTTTTAGAACGTTTTATTAATATATTGTAATGACGCCAACACTGCAGACGGAGTCAAGCCAAACGGGGTTTATTCAGAAATAGGGAAGAGCTGCTATTACCGAGGCTGCAGCTCACGCCTCAAAAGAAAACGCGGTACACACGCGAGCGAACACACTGTTAGCTGCCTGCTAACAACAACACACTCTCTGACGCTTCTTCTTCGTCTCTCTTTTTCCGGTCCCTCCTCCCTGCTCCTACCCCTCCCCTACCCCCACGACCAGTCCAACACATGAGGGCGGGGGTCAACAGAATCACAACAGCTCAACAGAACACAGTACAACTGAACAAATACACAGAAATACTTGGACCCAAAGCAGAACCAAACACAGGGTCGTTACACTACCCCCCCACTACTGAGTCCCTCGCCCACGAGGGGACAAACAAAGTCATCAAACCGTCTTGGAGCCCTCCTCGTCCGCTGCGGGCGAGCTCCCAGCGGCGCTACAGGCTCTGGGGCCGGGGCATCATTCGATGTCGGTGATAAGGCTTCTGGGGAGGTTGGCGGACGCACCAGAGACCCTGACCATTGGCCTTCTGGGGACTGAGGTGCAGACCTGCCTTGATAGGGGGCCAACCTGTCCCTGTGCAGAGCTACTCTTCTCCTGTTTTGGGGCATCTGAACTCTGTAGACCACCTCCCCCAGGCGCTCCAACACTCTGCAGGGACCCACCCACTGACTGTCCAGCTTCGGGCACCGTCCCTTCTTCCTACGAGGGTTGTACACCCAGACCAGCTCCCCTGGAGTGAAGTGTCGGCCCTTAGCCCTTACATCATAGTTCCGTTTCTGGCGCATGCCTGCTTGCTCCTGTTGCCTCCGGGCAAACGCATGGGCCGTCTCTAACCTGTCCTGAAGTTTCCGGGCATACTCGGGACCCGCTGGAACATCAGGTGCATCCGGCGGGCGCCCGAAGGACAGTTCGGCTGGTGTGCGCAGCTCCCTCCCCAACATGAGGAGCGATGGGGTGCATGCCGTGGAGTCCTGTACAGCTGAGCGGCATGCCATTAGCACCAGTGGCAGGTGATGCTCTGCTGTGAGGATGGCCATCTGCTGTCCCAGGGTGCGGTGGAGCCTTTCCACTAGGCCGTCACTCTGGGGATGTAATGGTGTTGTTCTTGTTTTGTGGATGCCAAGGTGGTTGCACATGACAGAAAACACCCGTGACTCAAAATTTCTCCCCTGGTCACTATGAATACTGTCTGGTACCCCAAACCTGCTAATCAGGCCCCCAACCAAAGCATCTGCCACAGTCTCTGCTTCCTGATCAGGGATGGCGTACGCCTCCGGCCATTTTGTAAAATAGTCTATAGCCGACAGGACATAACAGTTTCCCCTGTCTGAGCGTGGTAGGGGGCCCATGATGTCCACGGCCACTCGTTCCATCGGGGCTCCTACAACAAACTGTTGTAGGCGGGCGTGAGACTGACCCGTCGGCCCCTTCCGTGCCGTGCAGAGGTCACAGCAGCGGCAGAAATCCTCCACATCCCTCCTACACTGGCCCCAATAAAACCCCTGTCGGAGGCGACGGAGAGTTTTTGTGACACCAAAATGTCCAGACCCAGACGCTCCATGCACGCCCTGCAGGACTACGTCTTTCAGGCCTTTTGGGACTACAATCTGCCACCGCTCCTCACCTGTGGAAGGGTTCTTCCATGACCTCTGCAGTACTCCATCTTCCAGTCGCAGAGCCTCAAACTTGGACCACAACCCTTTAGTTGCCAGCGAGAGTCCAGCAACCTCCTCCCACGGCGGCTTCAGTTGCCTCTCCACCCACTGCAACACAGGTTGGATGTCAGGGTCTTGTTCCTGATGGTGCCTCCAGCTGTCTGTGCCAACCACCTGCAGCTCTCTGCAGATCGCCAAGTCACTCTGACCTGATCCTCGATGGTTCCGATGCAGCTGTTCCTCCTCCAACCTCTCCCTCCGGTCACAGTAACTGCACCCCTCTGCAGCGCAAGGCCGGCGGGAGAGGGCATCGGCATTGGCGTGCTTGGCTCCGGCCCGATGAATGACAGAGAAGTTGTAGGATTGCAGCTCCTCCAGCCACCGGGCCACCTGACCCTCAGGTTCTTTAAAAGACATCAGCCACTGGAGGGCCGAGTGATCAGTCCTGATCGTGAATGACAAGCCACACAGGTAGTACTTAAAATGGCGTAGAGAAAGTACCACCGCCAGCAGCTCCCGCCTTGTCACACAGTAGCGCCTCTCAGCTTTGTTAAAGGCCCTGCTGAAATACCCCACCACTCTCTCACCCTCCTTCCCCAGCTGGGACAGGACCCCCCCAACCCCCACGCCACTTGCATCTGTGTCGAGGATGAAGGGGAGGGAAGGGTCTGCAGGAGCGAGGACTGGGGACTCAGTCAGAGCTTGCCGCAGGCGGTCAAACGCTCCCTGGCACTGTTCAGTCCACACATAGTCTCTGTTCTTCTGGAGTAGTTGGAAAAGGGGGGCTGCTATACTTGCGAACCCCCGCACAAACCTCCTGTAATAAGAAGCCAGTCCCAGGAAGCTTTTAAGATCTCTCTGAGTCGTGGGGGTTGGCCACTCTGCCACCATCTTTACTTTGTCCTCCATTGTGCCGATCCCCTCTCTGCCGACTCGGTGGCCCAGAAACGACACCTCTTGTTGCATAAAGTGACACTTATCTGGGTGGAGTCTCAGGCCCGCAGCTCTAATTCTCTCCAGCACTCTACAGAGTGAGTCCAGAGCCATTGCAAAAGAGGCGCCATGGACCAGTATATCATCCAGATACACCAGACACTCCTGGCGAGGAATGTCAGCCAGCGTCTGGTCCATCAGCCTGGAAAAGGTGGCAGGTGCATTGCACAGTCCAAACGGGAGCACCTTAAACTGCCAGAGTCCCCGCCCCGTACAAAAAGCAGTCTTAGGTCTGGCACTTGTTGCTAGGGGGACCTGGTAATAACCGCTCCGAAGGTCCAGAGACGAGAACCAGTTGGAGCCGGACACCAGGTCTAGTGACTCGTCGACCCTAGGCAGTGGATATGAGTCTTTCTCAGTCACCCCGTTCAGTGGTCTGTAATCAACACACAAACGCCACTCTCCATTCTTTTTGGGCACCATGACAACAGCAGACGCCCAGGGACTGTTTGAAGGCTCGATAACATCAGCCTGCAGCATGTCTGACACTGCCCTGTCACATGCTTCCTGACGGGCCAGGGGAAGCCGGCGGGGACGACATTTTATTGGGCGTGCACCTCCCGTCAGGATGTCATGTTCCACCAAACGAGTCCGCCCCACCTGGTCTTCACTTAGGGCAAAAATGTCCTTAAAGTCCATGAGCAGCTGCAACAGTTGTTCCTGCTGCCGAGTGTCTAAACCCCTACAGTTCTCTGCCCAGATCTTCCGCACCAAGGTCACCGCAGCGTCTTCAGTCTCCTGAGGCACCCACACTGGGTGCATAGGGCTCGCAGGTGCGGGAGCCATGGTGGCAGCAATCTGGCTGGGCTGAGGTGGGATGTGCTCGACAGCTGCAATCTGCGGTTCTGTGTAGCAGGCCACAGGACCCGTGGGGGTGTGATCAGGAGCTGCGGGCAACAGTGGAATGAGAGGCCCCTCCTTGAAGCTCCATGTCCCCACACCCAAATCCAACTGGCACCCCGCAGCCCTTAAAAAGTCCAGCCCCAATATGCACATGTCCTGCACCTCTGCTACCCACACAGGGTGGGTGATAGATCGGCCACCTACATTAAAAGTCATTGTCCCCCTCCCCTTCATAGGTGCCATGTCCCCAGTGACTGTGCGCAGCTGCACTGTGGTGGGTTCAAAGATAAATAAATAAACTTGCCTCTGGTCTCCATGGCAACAGAGCTGTTGGTCTCATTGCTGTTTCCACACTGTGTGCAAGCGGGAGGATTTCCAGAGAGCACCACTCATTGTCCAAATAACAAACGGTGCCATCGTGCCCTCTGATGAATGACAGATGATAATCTAGCTGGACAGTGCAGAAATAACACATCAGTCACACACACACACACACACACTCTGCAGGTGTGTGTTGGCTCAGCATCTCTAATTATTGGCCACCGATGAACAAAGGATTTAATTATCTTGAAGAATTATTATTAACATGTGTTATTATTAGTTTTTTTACTTCAAGTGAAACAGCAGAAGTTATTCATATGTTTTGATGTTTATCTTTAATGAATCACGTTTATTAAAAAAGAGAGAAATAAGGATATTTTTAATGAAACCTCAAACAGCTGTGAATCTGTCTGGGCAAAACGAGACAGTTTTATGTTTTTGGGTAATTATGAGTCAAAGCAAACTTGTATTTACTTGTCATAATAAGGTAGAACAGGAGAATTTTTTTAAAGAAAATCTAATCAAATCTCTAGTTTACTGAACAAATATATGAGCTGTGTAACAGACGCTCATTGACCACAGTTTTTTTTCTTCTACTGATTGTCATTCCTTTTGACGCTACAAAAGTTAGGTAAAAAAGAAAGAAACAGCCACTTAAAGTCTCTGCAGAACACTGTGACATCTTTGGTGAGCACATCAATTGTGTAAAAATGACACTTTTTGCTTTTTGAACACAAGATGATGGACAACAGGGACTGGAAAAGATTTCTTTTAAAGTCTGATCGTTACTTTTAGGTTTAACAAGCCGTGTCAACGATCTCAGGAAAAGAGTTTCACTTTAAAAAGTCAGTCGAGCTGCAGTTTGTCTACTCCTTGAAGTCTTTCACTAAACTTTGATGTTTTACTTGAAACTAATTTGACTTGGTTCTGTTCGGTATGTTTCAAATGATCCAAGTTGTGTACCCTTGAAGTTAAGTTCATACTCGATGTTTCCAGAGAAAAACACTTCTCTGTAGTCCGTCTGCACAGAAATGTAAAAACATTAATTGATTAAAAAGCCTTAGATGGTGGAACTCTGTTTCTAAAGCCCTGTACACACGTAGTCGGATATCAGTAAAGCCGAACAGTTTATCATGCGGTTTGGCCTTTCATCCACACGTGAACTCCGGTTGATGTAACTATGAATGAATAATTAAAAAACTCCGACCAAAGTGGAGATTTGAGAATTCTCCGCTTTTGAGTTTGCGTGTGGACTTCAGAACCGGAGGTTTCTGCTCCAGCTGCTAGCTGACGTCACATAATGCTCGGCGAAAAAAATGCACTAAAAATGTCAACATACCTGCTCTGACATGATTCCCAGTCGGACATGATTCCCAGTCGACATTTTCCTGCGTTTTATTAACTTTGTACTCCAACACGGTATTTAATAGTAGTTCAACCTCGCGGTCTGTCCACACAAACGAACAAAGAAAAAAAAAAAAATTAACAGGAATTTGTGGTTGGTTTGAAGGGTTTTGACGGCACTACACTGCCACCTATGGGTTCAGCATATTCATTACAACGCTCTGTGGTGAAAATAAACGGGTACATGTAGACAAACATTTTAAATATCCGAACATGAATGGACAGAGATATTTTTTGTGCAGATATTCGTTTTTCAAAACACCAGGCTACGTGTGTACAGGGCCTTAAAGACAATGCTTGTTTCTTAAAGGGATAATCTGTTGATTTTTAAATAATGTTCTGATGAATTTTTTAATTGAGGCTAGTCAGCAGTCAGTACCTTATCAGATGTCATGGAACAGATGGAGAAAACTTCCTCCAGGCAGGCTAATGACCAAACAAAGGCACATTTATAGTTTTTAGGCTTATAAATCTGTTTTCCTTAAAAACATATACTGATGTGAATGAACGCTACTCAACCTCTAAACTTGTGCATGACCCGACATGTTTAGTTTGTTGTTTTTCCAACAAAACAACATCTGTTACTCAAACATGTGTGCTGACCATAGATGTAAACCATGAGGCTTCATATATGTCAGTCTGCCTGGAGTTGCGTGAACTTTTCGACAGACTGGGCGAGATGGAAACATGGACTGAATGATACATTTGCAGCCTCAGAATAAACAGGGGCCCCTCATTTGGCTAGTCCAGGGGTCTGCAACCTGCGGCTCTGAGGCACATGTGGCTCGTTAGTCCCTCATCGGCAGCTCTTTGAAGCTTTGACCAAAACTTAATGAAATTTAATTATATTACTGTTTATATCCACAACACAAAAGGCTGGTTTTGGTAGTTTTATTGTCACATGCTTTTACATTTTTGCCCGATGATAACTACTAGTAAGATAAGATAAGAACTTTTTTGATCCCACAGGAAATTGTTGAAGTAGTAAGTAACTTAGTATCTTTCGGCTCTTCCTTTCTTCAGAGGTCACCACTCGCATGAAAGATTTGGCTATTTGTTTTATGCCAGATGCCCTTCCTGACACAACCCAGGCTTGAACCCGCAACCTCAGGACTGCAAGACATGGGCACTGGTGTGGCCACCTGCCTCAGCCCTGCCCAATACTTGTTTATTATTCCTCACACAGGCCTGCAGTGTTCAGTGTATTAATTTTAATCAAAATCAGTATAAACTATAATAATTTTCCTTCTTTACATGATATGGTCTTTTTATTGTCATAAAATGTAAAAATATCAATAAATGTTAAATTTCATAATAATTGTAGTTTTTATAATGTCACCCCCACTGGCCAAAAAAGCCCCTCTCAAACTCAGTGGCCCATCAGTTGATAATCACAGTTGTAGCAGGTTTTGTGGCTCCAGAAACATTTTATATAGTGAGCGAAGAGACAGAAATATAGTTTTTATGATCAAAAAGTTTATAGACCCCTGGGCTAGTCATTATTTTAGCCTGGACAAAAAACATCTGCTTCTTTCTTCAAACTCTGTGCTCTATGACTGATGTCACAGCTGATAAGGCACTAACTATTGAAAAAAAATTAACAGATGTTTGCTTCAAAAATGACCAGACTGTCCCTTTAAGTTCCTGTTTTTTTTTTTGTTCAGACATTAGTTTTGAGGACCACACAGTCAGCAACTTTACCTTAGCATTCAGTGCAAGGAGTAAGGAGTGAACACAAGAGTTCTGCAGAATTAATTTAAAGTTTATAGTCGCTGCAGCTACTCAAACAAAATACTGCATTTTTTTGTCATTGATAAATGATAAAAGTGTTTAAAAATAAGAAATAAAAAATCTAATGGTAACCCTCTAGTTTAGATGGAAGACAT
>JBBPBX010003649.1:69707-81262 GCA_038048925.1 Garcialebias charrua
GATGGGTAGGTTTGGTGTCAAGGAAAGAAACCAGGAAGGACAGATGGTGGTGGATTTTGCCAAGAGAATGGAAATGGCTGTAGTCAATACCTATTTCCAAAAGAGGGAGGAACATAGAGTGACCTATAAGAGTGGAGGAAGGAGTACACAGGTCGACTACATTCTGAAGAGGAAACCTGAAGGAGATTGGAGACTGTAAGGTTGCGGCAGGGGAGAGTGTGGCCAGACAGCATTGGATGGTTGTGTGTAGAATGACTGTTGTGAAGAAGAGAAATAGAGTAAAGTCAGAGAAGAAGACTAAATGGTGGAAGCTGAAGAAGGAAAAAAAATGTAGACAAAGAGGAGCTGTTAAAGGCTCTGGGTGGTAAGAAAGAGCTTTTAGATGACTGGGCTACAACAGCAACAGTAATTAGAGACAGGTAGGAAGGTTGGTGTGTCATCTGGACAGAGAATAGATGATAAGGAAACCTTTTTATTACTCAATGTGGCAACCTCAAGAGGCAAAAGGTGATAGAAGAATAAGATTTAACATATTTTCCTGTAAGTCACAGTTTGTTGCATGGTTTACATGTCCTACGACTTGTAGGCCGAAAAGACATAGTTATGGATTTTTCCCCATGTTTATAAAACATATTTTGGCTGTGATATCGATATGTCCATTTCCATTCATTCTGATTGGACATTTCTTTAGCAGTACCACTTTCAGCCACTTGATGGCAACAGAGTAGTAGTAGCAGTAAGGCATGCCGTTGTATCATCATGTAATAGGAAAATGTGGCTATAATGACAATTTCAAAAAAGTTCAAGACAAAAACAACTGGACTTTATTTATTATTGTTTGTTTTTTACTTTTTTGAATTTGCCGTCTCCTGGATGACCGAGAATCTTCACTAGCTATTAATGATACAATCGGCTTGCCGTAGCCTTCGTTCTGCTCGCTGCTTGGAGCGACCGTCAAACCAGCTGCACCGCCCCGGTGAAATGCAGCTAATTTGACCATTAAAGTGCATTTATTAAGCAAACGTTAGACTGAGACACACCTTTGCTATAATTTCAAGCTAACAAATAATTGTTTTTAGGTGCTTTTGTTGTTAAATTTCGAAGAAACGAGCCGCGTTCCTCCTCCTTTATTCCTCTCTCTGAACGCTCCCTGAGCACCGAGGCAGCAAAAGTATTTTTGAAATCCAGCTGATTTGACCATTAAAGTGCATTTATTAAGCAAACATTACTGTAGACTGAGACACACCCTTGCTAGGATTTTGTGCAAGCAAACAATTGTTTTTAGGTGTTTATCTTGTTAAATTTGCACAGCAACTCGTCGCATGCACGTATTTACTTCTGAATATCGGCTTTTGAAATACAGCTGATTTGACCGTCAAGTGCATTTATTAAAGGTGCTATATGTAACTTTCTGTAGAGCGCAGCACTTAGAAATATTTTAGAAAAGCATTCTGCTCCCTCCCCCTCAGAGCCACATGGCTCAGCCCCCCCGTGGTCTGCTGAACTTGAGATCAGCTCCGCCTCCACTGCATGTCCTCTCGGAGCCGCTGCGATATTCTGTGTTTATATGTTAATAAAACGTTCTAATAAAATAAAATAAAACCATGGAGCGCTGGTCCAGCACACCAGAAGACCAGGAAATCTGCAGAGCCTCGGGCAGCCACGTTGAACCCGATTTTAATTCGCTCGTGACAAATTCATTTCCTCATTCATTGCAGTCAGCGGAGGGAGCGGTGCAGAGCGGCGGAGGAAGCGATCATTTGACTTTTGAAAAAAAAAAGTCAATATCAGGGATGAAGAAGGGGAATTTAATACATTTGTGTCACATACAAAACAGTCCTGCATCGCTTTCCAATCCTTTGAACGAGAATGTGCGCGGCGCTGGGGCTGGGACAGGCGGGGGCGTGGGTTGGGGCGTGAGAAGCTCTGTTGAGGACAACTGGAACGCAGCTTTATTGGCTGATTAAAAACTCTGTTTTTATTGGCTGGTTAACGGCGGGTCACTGTGGCTTTTTAGAAATGCTTATTTACCACCGGGAGAAGCAAGGCGACTATTTTTTTTTTAAAGTTTTTTTTCAGAGATTACCTGTCTAACATCAGTCTGTCAGGAGATAGTGGCAGAGTGAAGATGTTAAAAATATATTATTAGAAAAGTTACATACTGAACCTTTAAGCAAAGGTTAGACTGAGACACACATTTACTATAATTTTGATAAAAGAAATAATTGTTTTTAAGCTTTAATTTTGTTAAATTCTTGTTAAAGTCTTCCCGTGCATGCTCCCGTGGCCGCGACTGCCTGGCTGACATCAGGGACTGGATGGCTTTAAATTTCTTAAGTTTCAATGATAAGAAGTCTGAAGCCATATTGTTCCCTCCCAATGACACAATCTCGAACCACTGCATTGACCTTTCTGCTCTAGCCCTGTCTGAAAAACAAAAAGTCACAAATCTGGGAGTGATAATGGATCCTTCCATGAAACTCAACAGCCATGTAAATATGATCGTTAAATCCTGTTTTTTCCAGCTGAGGCGACTGTCTAAGCTGAAGCCCATATTATCCAAAAATAACCTGGAGACAGTAATTCACGCATTTATTACATCTAGGCTTGATTACTGCAATTCACTTTGGTATCAATCAGACCAACATTGCACGATTACAACTGGTCCAGAACGCAGCAGCCCGATTTTTAACCAGTACACGCAAAAGAGAGCACATTACACCAGTCTTGGCCTCCCTGCACTGGCTACCAGTTCATCTTTGAATCCAGTTCAAAATTCTCTTCTATGTCTACATATCGCTGAACAGTCTCGCCCCCGCCTATCTCTCTGATTTGATACACCCATATGCCCCACCACGTGCTCTGAGATCAGCGGACCAGGTACTTTTAACAGTTCCAGGAACTCGTCTTGAATGCAGAGGTGACAGGGCGTTCTCTTAGCAGGCCCAAGACTCTGGAACGAGTTACCTCTGCTCGTCAGACAGGCCCCCTCCCTCTCGGTTTTCAAATCCCGTCTAAAGACCCATTCCTATCCTGTTGCTTTCAACACCAGCTGATCTGTGTTTGGTCGTTTTATTTATGATTTGCAATGTTTTTATGTATTTTGTTTTGTACTTCATTGTGTGTGTTGCCTGTTGTTTGTTTGTTTGTTTGTACAACACTTTGGTTTGGCCTTGTCACTGTTTAAAGTGCTCTATAAATAAAATGGCATGGTATGGTATTTGGCAGCTCATCAATTTTTGCCACAACACTGGCCCACATTTTCAGGTTTGGCCCACATTTCTGGATTGTCAGAGGTGATGCATAATAGATTTGACGTATATGGCGAAGCAACATATTTATGGATTTTCCCACTTTATTAGAAAAATATAGACTGATGCTACTTATAGGGCAGAGCGACATGTACGGCGGAAAATACGGTACTTTATTTTTGGTTATTTTGCTATTTTTTGCTAAAAAAAAAAAAAACATTTTTTATGCTTTTGCTGTTTTTACCTTGTAGCCAGCCTTTCAATAATAATAACTAAACTGTTGATACTTTCAGCATTTAGCAAGCCTTTTGCTGCTTTAGCTTTTAACTACCATTTTCCTACTTTTAGCCATTGCAGTAAGCTTTAGGCTAGGCTTTTGTCACTTTTAACTTTTGTAACTTTTCTTCCTTTGCCTAACGTTTTGCTATTTTTAGCTAGTGCTTTACAATTTCTGTATTTTAGTTAAGCATTTAGCTTTTAACCAGTGTTCTGTTTCTTATAGCTTTAACAGCTGCAGCTTCTTCAGCCCATTTCATCTCATCAGTTGTTCAGCACTCAGAATTCACCCTGCATTTTTGCAGAATATATTTATAGTTTTCACGACAGGCACAAACTCTAAGTGTTTTCTTTAAAATTTGTCTTTAAATTTCCTGAAAAAACAAACAAAACAAAAAATGTCAAACCTGTAACTGAAGTATCTCTGTCATATCTACCCTGAGCCATATTTGGTTAAAGTTTTCTCCAAAATGTTATTGGTCAATTTTTACATATTTTTCCTGATTAATTTTGTTGAAACATAGGGGGGAAATGAAAGCATAAAATCTGTAAAATATCACATTTATCAAACTTAAAAGTGTCGTACAGTAGCTGACATTATGACACATAAAATCTGATAAAAAATGGCAGTATATGTTTATGTTTATTTAATATGTTCATTTTTATACAAAAAACACAATACAAAACAATCCCATAAATGATAACGTACAGAATATATATAAAAAAATGAAAGGTAGCAGAAAGAAGAAAAAATCGTATTATATCTGCCCCTTTTTTCAAACAATCGGTTCAAACAACAATAATAATATTCCAGTAACACAACAAAATGAATAACTCTTTCTAATTTTCTAACTAATACAATACACATTACGCTACTTATATATTTTTTAACAATTTAGTTTTGATCATTTTCTTAAATGTAAACATTGACTTGACATTTTTAACTTCATTCTCCAAACCATTCCATAATCCAATTCCCTGGATTGAGGTAGAACGTCCCTTCAAACTGAATTGTGGTTTTATAAACATCTCTGTTCCCTTAAGGTTATAACAACTATGTCTTTTAACAAAATGCATTTGGATATTTAAAGGTAATGTGTTATTCTGAGCCCTATACATAACTTATAAAACATTATAATCTACCAAATCATGGAACTTTAATAACTTCAGTTGATAAAATAATGTACTAGATGGATGACAGTAATGTTTTCTAGTGATAATTCTTACAGCTCTTTTCTGTAAAACAAAAATAGGCTTTGTAATTGTTTTACACGCTTTCCCCCAAACATCAATACAATAGATTAAGTGTGGAACAATGATTGTGTTATACAACAAATACAGAGCTTTATCATTCAATAAGTCTCTGACTTTGTACAGTACTGCAATCGATTTAGCTATTTTTATTCTTACAGAATTTATGTGTTGTTTCCATTTCAGCTTGTCATCAATAATAACACCCAAAACTTCACCTCACTCACTCTACAAATCTCAACACCCTCAATTTTTGTTTCACATGTTGTGAATATGTGCAAATGTCCTCATAAAACGTGAAAGATTGAAAACAGAGCCAGCGAAGTCACGTGTTTCTCGCACGGTTCTCTGATTGGTCACAGGTTAAGTAGGCGTGGTTTAGCATTGTGTGTGTTTTACAAAACCAGCTTCCACGCAGTTTTACTCTCCCATTCAGCACGGATTTTGTTGAGTTCTCGTTCTCTCCAGTCATTTGTTTATTTCTCAAACCAAATCGTTTATTTTATTTATTTATTTTAATTTGCAACTCTCCAGCTGAGCGGCAACCTCCAGGTGCCCGGACGAGGAGCACTTTTGGAAAACTTTTTTTTTTTTTTTTTTTGGGTGCACCTCCACCCTGAGTGGAGCTTCCTGCCTTTGCACGTCTCTCTGTCCATGATGGATGTAGTTTGGATTGCGGGCTTCGTGGTGAGCGTGTGCGCCCGGTTCGCTTCAGCAGAGCGACACAGCGTCTACTGGAACAGCACCAACCCAAAGTAAATATATCTGTTGTTGTTGACATCTGCTGGATCCTAGTCATGCAAAACACCCATTTTATTACAGTTGTTTCAATGCATGGAAGGGTTAATAATTTACTCACTCCAACAAAGTTATTTAGGTTAATCAAAAAGTTAAAAGCTGCTTCTGTCATGATGCACGCGCCTCTCTGGGCCTATTATTGCATGACTGTTTTACCTGTAATTCTTTGGCTCAACCTAATCAGATTTAATCTGAAGTCTGTGCATCTGCTGCAGAATGACTTGCATCCGGTTTGGACGTGTTCTTATTTCTGTGCAATTAGCTCGTGCTTTAAATGGGGAGCTTCAGTTGTTGGGTTTTTTTGTGCAAGAATACAGAATTTTCTGACGCACTTGCACTTGTGCGTTTCTGCAGAAAGTAATGAGTGACTGTGTGCATATATAGCCTACAACTGATTAACGTTTGGAAACAACACGATTCAAGGTTGCTACAGCCAAGTGAGTTTAGAAAACATAAAATCCACTATAACTCACCCAATTGTACAGATACTGACCTAAACTTTGGTGTGGTAGTAGCTGAGAGTGCTCCCTGACACATATTCTGAGCTCTTGTCAGGCTACACAAGATATGTATGTAAAATGTGGCCAACAACCTTTTACATCTCATGAATCGGTATATAAATTATGCAGCAACTTTCAGGAAGTAATTATTAGATGTACATCTACAGCTGGTTAACTTTTAGAGCCAATCTTATTCATAATGGTTGTCATAACTGACAAAAAAAAATATCCAGAAATGGCAACAATTCAGTCAGTTTTATAGGTATGGTGCCTAAATTTTCTCTGGCTATCCATCTTTCAAGTGCTAATAAGCTTTTTTATGTAAAGCAGCTTTATTTATGTAGTATATTTCAGAAGGCAACTCAAAGAGCTTCACACAAACAATTAACTTTTTGACAATGTGCAAAAGAACAGTAAAAGCTTATAGAAAAGGCAAAAGTTTAAAATTACAAACGCTCAAAGAAAGAACATTTCATATAAAAAATAAAACATAAAAGTAAGAAGATTAAGAGCTGAAAGGCATAAAGTACGTTTTCTTTTGTTAATCAAAAGCAGCAGTGCATAGACTTGTTTTAAAAGAACCCACAGTTGGAGCTGTCTGGCAATGTTCTGAGAGTTTGTTCCAAAAATTTGACTCATGAAAGCTGAACGCAGCTTCTGCATGATTGGTTCTGACTCTTGACAAAAAGCAGATTTGATCCGGATGACCTCACAGGTCTTGATGGTTCATGATGCAGCAGCTCAAAGATGTATTTTGGATCTAGACCATTTAGTGCTTTGTAAACCGGCAACAGGATTTTAAAGTCAGTCCTCTGAGCAACAGGAAACCAGTGCAAAGACCTCAGAACTGGCCTGACATGGTCTTTGTGACGACTTGGGCAACAGCATTCTGGATCATCTTATGGATTTTTCAGAAAGACCAGTAAATAATTTACTACGTTTAATGAAAATAAATGAGTACTGTATTTCCAAGTCCTGCTGAGTCATTAGTTCCTTTAGTTCTGGCTATAGCCTTCAGGTGGTAGAACCCAACTACAGTATTGGAGTTAACTGGATTGTGTTTAAACTCACGTACATCTGCAACTGATTGACTTATTGGAGTAAAGTCAATTCAAGGTGGTCGCTCCGGCTGATAACAAACACAAAGATGGTTATACCTCAGCCAGTTTTACAGATATCGAGCTAACGTTTGACGCGGTAGTAGCTGAGAGTCGTTTACAACACTCTGGATGTGGCATCTCGCGATATCGTAAGGGAATTGAGCGCAACCTCATTTTCCAGGTTTGACAGAAACGGCTACAACTCTGGCATGAAAGGCATTACGTGCATTTCCTTCAACGATAGCCCTTTCATTCATTCATTAGTTTGTGTCCTGTCAGGATGGAGAGTCTTTAGTTGTTCCATGTGTCTTTTTATTGTTTTATACAGGCTTGACTCAGAGGAACGTGTTGAAATATCTGTTGCAACATCCTCCCCATCTGACACAGAGCCCTAACCTCTGTAGCCGTTTACGCATTTGCCGGCCCTCCCCGGCTCTCCCTGGCTCCTCCCTGCTTATAACCCGGGTTCTGCATGTTCGCATTTTCCTTTTTTTCCCCGACTCCGCCCTCGTCATGGAACCATCTCCTCCGTGGTTCCATCGGACCGCGGCCCGACGGGCCCAGTTCACGTCATTTACTGCTCACATTTGATTCGTTGTTTGCAGCAGGGGCTGGACTGCTTCGTGTAGGGGCGAGACCAGAGGGCGTGACTAGCTGCGTGTTGAGTCATCAACTGCGATTTCGCCAGCGCACCTAAAAGCACTCTATTTTCATCTAAAAACTACTTTTGAGTGCATAAAAATGATCGGAAACGTGTGTTTATATGCTTAACTTGCTAACTGTAGTGAAAAAACACATGAAAACTCAGTATTTATTTCGTTTTTTCCAAAAATTCGCAAACCGGAAGTCCGCTCGTTCGTAAATTTCGCCAGCGCACCTAAAAGCACTCTATTTTCATCTAAAAACTACTTTTGAGTGCATAAAAATGATCGGAAACGTGTGTTTATATGCTTAACTTGCTAACTGTAGTGAAAAAACACATGAAAACTCAGTATTTATTTCGTTTTTTCCAAAAATTCGCAAACCGGAAGTCCGCTCGTAAATTTCGCCAGCGCACCTAAAAGCACTCTATTTTCATCTAAAAACTACTTTTGAGTGCATAAAAATGATCGGAAACGTGTGTTTATATGCTTAACTTGCTAACTGTAGTGAAAAAACACATGAAAACTCAGTATTTATTTCGTTTTTTCCAAAAATTCGCAAACCGGAAGTCCGCTCGTTCGTAAATTTCGCCAGCGCACCTAAAAGCACTCTATTTTCATCTAAAAACTACTTTTGAGTGCATAAAAATGATCGGAAACGTGTGTTTATATGCTTAACTTGCTAACTGTAGTGAAAAAACACATGAAAACTCAGTATTTATTTCGTTTTTTCCAAAAATTCGCAAACCGGAAGTCCGCTCGTAAATTTCGCCAGCGCACCTAAAAGCACTCTATTTTCATCTAAAAACTACTTTTGAGTGCATAAAAATGATCGGAAACGTGTGTTTATATGCTTAACTTGCTAACTGTAGTGAAAAAACACATGAAAACTCAGTATTTATTTCGTTTTTTCCAAAAATTCGCATTCTGAGCTTTTCGGTAAGAACTGCCCACCCACGTCAAGTGAATACCCCACCCACTTCAAGGCTTGCTCTCCGGACAGTGCGCAATCAACGAGGGCGGGCCAGAGCTGGCTCTGGGCCAACCAGAGACGAGCGGGACCGGGGAGGGCCGGCAAATGCGTAAACGGCTTGTGTGGAGTGGGAGGTTGTTGCATCGCCTAGATCAGGAGACGTCACGTGGGGGTTCTGTAGCTGACAGGGAGACGTACGGGCGTTCATATTTCAGGTGCCAAGACAAGTAATAACGGTGCGCGACAGAGACAGAGGAGGTAACACGACGCCTGCCCAGTAGGTCACACTACGTGGGAGAGAGATGGATTGCTCTGGGACGAGAAACCGGAGCTGAAATTGTCAGGGTTAGGGGCCATTCGGAATAAGTGGGGGTCAATTAGAATTATGGGTTGATGATGTCTGGGGTATACGAAAGGAGGTCAGGTTTGCACGCCACAAGCATAGGTTCTGCAAGCACCCACACACAAACACACCCACATGGACGGGCAAGTGCTAACAGAGGCTCCTGGCAGACGATCGCTCGATCGCACCAACCGGAGCCGTCGGAATCAATCGCGATCTCTCTGCAAAACACCAAATGTTCTCCCACAGACGCGCAACTTTCTCCTTCCCTCCCGACGGGGGCTATAACGCCGCATCGTTTAATGTTCTCAGAAAGTCCATAATTACAGCGGCAAAGCTTTTTCTCTGAAAAGTCCGGGTCCCAGATGGGAGAGGGGGTTTGTTGTGCCGTGCAACAACCGTGGTCGTGCTTGCGGCTACGCTGGTAATCCCTGTTTATTTGCACTTGCTATTAGAAGACTGCGCTCAACCTCCCTCTTCGGTCTTAATCCTGTATTCACAGGAAATGTAAAGCGAGGTGTTTCTGAAATGTTTCATTCAGAGCGTTTCCATCAATCCCAGCAACCGCCTGTCCCCTTTGACCCATCACCTGATAGTGTGTTGACATCCATCATCTCCCATGTGCCTTTTCCTCCTTTGGGTCCAGGTTTACGGCTCTTCCCCCCTGACTTCCAAATCTAGTCGTTAATCAAAGTGATAGATTGATCACCCTGGTCCACACGGATCAGGCTCATTTCCTTTGGCTAATTTTTTTAAAAACTTTTCTTTGTGTTTTCTAGCCATAGAAGGAATTGTGAGACTTCATGAATCCCTGAATGAGTTTTGATGAGTCATTCGGTGTGTTTCCACAACATTAATTTTTTATGTTGATCTTTAAGATTATCCATCGTTTTTATCCCCGCAAGTCTTTCCTTCAACGATACAAAAAGAACATTGACATGAACTGCTCATTCTGCCAACTCCGTGAAGAAGATCTCTGTCATTTATTCTGGTCATGTCCTTTCTTATGTACTTTCTGGCAAGATATTTGCACCTTTTACTTCCCCAAATATTCTTGATGACTTTTCCCTTGCTTATGTAAATGTGTTGTTTGGATTCTTTTCTTATCCCATGAATAAAACAAACCATTATTATATTATCAACCTAATTGTATTGGTTGCAAAATATCATGTACATAAATCTAAATTCTCATATCAGAAACCTTGTTTATTGTTCTTTAGAGAGGAATTCAAACAATATATTAGAACACTTCAGTACTCAAACAATAGTAAAGCCAACAAAACAACTGATTTGTGTACCAACTTCAACATTTTTGTGACTTAACTTGTTTCTCTTTACATATACATGTACAGTATATTTATACGTGTGTATATGTGTATGTGTATATCTACATATGTATATCTATATGTGTGCATGTATGTATATACTTCGCTTTATTTGTGTTTGCTTTATAACCCCCTGGCATTATCCTCTTGTTCATTTTGTTCTATAATATCTACTGTTTTGTTAACACTTTTATTATTTAAAAAAATAAAACATTTGATGTTGATCCTTTTCAAAATGGCCGCCACAGCTAGTCAACGTAAGCAAATAATAAAATGACTACAACTCAGTTTTATAAATGTTCTGCTTAAATATGGTGTGGTAGTAGATGAGTGTGATCCTCGGAGCACTACACATTCCACAGCGACTTTATTAATTATGCTGGTGAAGATTCTCAGTCGTCCAGGACATGATGAAATCAAAAAAGGCGTTCAATACAGGATCAACTGGACTTTATTTGTTGCAGAATTGAAAAAGACTTCTGGACAGAAGTCGAAACGTTTTCTGCAACAAATAAAGTCCAGTTGATCCTGTATTGAACGCCTCTTTTGATTTTATTAATTATGCAACGACCGTCTGTTAGCAAAATATCTAATGAACCGTGTGAATGAATCCTATAAAGTAATTGTTGGGTGTAAATGACGTTTAGAGTCGACTCAAATCAAGATGGCTAACGCACCTTTGCCATCACTGTAAATGACAAATATTTATAGTTTGTATGGTAGTCGCTGAGAGTCGTTTTTATTACGAGCTCTTGAGCTTCAGCACAGCTGTGGCGGCCATCTTGAATTAAAACTCTAGTAAGGGAAAGGCGATGTGCATTCCTTTAATGTGTGGCCGACAGTTTCCGTGTTTGTGTGTGATCGCGCCTTGCTTCCAAGGTCGAGTCCGATTGAACTTCAGTGGCTACTTTTGTTTCAGCGTGTGTGAAATCTGTTCCCGACACTGTTTGTTCTTTGGAGCTCTGCTGACGTTTCGCCACTCTGGATTTTCATTCTTTGTTTCTGATCAGCAGCTGCTTAATCACCGCTGATTCCCAGAATGAGGTGCACCAGTGGCTTGGTTTGGCATGTTCATGTTTTTTTTTTTTTTAAGGGAG
>JBBPBX010003650.1:0-11429 GCA_038048925.1 Garcialebias charrua
AAATAATAATAATAATAATAATAATAATAATAATAATAATAATAATAATAATAATGAATTCAATTTATAACGCACTTTTTATTAGTGAAAATCTCAAAGTGCTATACACGTTGAATGCTACCAAAAGTCAAGTAATCGCTTCCTCCTCCGCTACTCCATGACTGAAATGAATGAATTTGTCACGAGTGAATAATAACTCATGTCCTACGTGGCTGCGCAACGTTCTAAATATTTCCTGGTGGGCTGTGGGCTGCAGGACCAGGGCTCCCTGTTTTTATTTTTATTTTTTACAACTTTTTATTAACATGTAAAGTTTAGAAACACTGCAGTGGCTGCAGCCAGCCAGCTCATGCATTTTTTTTGTCTCCCACTCGACCTGTCAATCAATTGAGTAGGCGTGTCAGCAAATGACCAATCAGCGACCTCAGTTTGTCTTGTAGGTAGACGCTCTGCGCGCAGCTGCTCAAATTATGACAAGAATTTGGAGCGAAAACGCGAACATTTAATGCGAGAACGAAAGCAGAGCTGTGCCAGCGAACGCGTGCGCACAGAACACGCGCGTAGAGCGGCGTACAGGCCGTATGCTGAACTCTGCCGGAGCCTTCAGAGAAGTCCAGGCAACTAAGCTAACCTAATACTGGTAATTTAAGTTACAGAATTTAATGCATTCGTGTATAATTTGTTCCTATTTTTGGTATAAATATCAAATGATGCAAAAAATTTGATACAGTACAGAACCTAAAATTATTGTTTTAAATAAAAGTTCCATTTGTTTATATTGTTGTTTATTCTTTTCAGCTTGTCAGTTACAAAACTGAAACTAAATTTATGATAATTTAATAGAAAAATCGTTTCTGAATTGAAAAATCGATTTTGAATTGAATCGTGACTCCAAAAATCAGAATCGAATCGATTCTCCAGACACTGAGAGATTCGCAGCCCTACTATTCTCTGATTTTGATGTGAATGTATGATGTTCAGTGCCCTGAGACGACTTCTGTTCTGACTTAGCGTTATATAAATAAACTGATGGCTTTATCTCCAGGTACTCCAGTTTCCTCCCACAGAGCAGAAACATGCACGTTAATGGTTGTTTGTCTCGTTTGTCTCTATGTGTCCCTGTGATGGACTGGAGACCTGTCCAGAGTGTCCACTGCCTCTCTCACACTGACTGCTGGACATTGGCACCGGCGACCCCCACGACCCAAAAAGTAAGAAGTGGGTAAAGATAATGGATGGATGGATGAATTGCAAACACCACGAGGCCTAAACTGGACTGCATGCACGGAGCGCCCCCTGCAGGACAAACACACACATCACCTTTCTTTGCTTTGTCCAACGCTGAGCTGCTGGAGTAAGTGGAGAACACAGGACTGTTGTCATCGCTGTCAGACCTGGAGCCCTCTGAAAAACACACACAGTGAAGCCCCTGGTGTTTGATTTCCTGTGTCATGAACTGCTTCCAGGACAAGGTGAAAATAAGGTTTAAGATTGTGAGGAGTTCAAAGCAACATATCAGAAAACAGTGTTTGTTTTGAAGAGAGCCTCACAGAATAGTTTGGACTAGCCAAGCCTGGCCTTTAAAATGAAAACCAATAAAACAGAATAAGTCTCAGTTCTTCTCAATCATTCCTGAGTGGGAGGCCAACGGCTCACAGTAGGAGGTGGAGTCATTTCCCAACATCACAGATGTTCTGTGTGGTGAACATGTTAATGAACACAGACTGTTTCAACTCTGACCACTGATGAAAATGTCTCACCAGCATCACAGTCATGAAAAGAGTTTTTATGACGTCATGATCAGCAGCAGCTGTCAATCAATTTGTAGGAGGGAGAATGAGACACAGGTACAGAAAAAAAATGACAGCAATGATTGACTTGTTGCAGAACATTACTTTCATCTGAACGTGGTCTGCTCATCAATGAACACAGTTTGAACATTTGACCATCAGCTGATGTTCTGCAGAAGCCTGAGCTGACATGAAAACTAGTTCTGAAGGAAACAAACTTTGTAAAGTTTCAGTTTTTCTCTACTTAGTTAATGTTTACTCTGTTTATAATGTTTCATCTAAATGTCTCTCTTCCAGTTCTTTATATTTTATAACTGTAAGCCCAGTTGTTGGTTCTGTTAGTTCATGTGTCAAACTCAGGGCCCGCAGGCCAAATCTCAATAAACATTTATTTTCTCCCTAAAAAAACATTATAAATGTAGCTCTCAGATTTAATTAGAAAACAAATTCAATGAAATATAAATCTTAAATGTAGTTCTTACATGTGTGTAGTTATCACATCTACTGTAATGATCATTCATGGTTTTTATTTGACTCAACTTTTTCATTGCATGTACAGTCGGCAAGTTAACTCTGTGCATTCAACATTTCCTTCATATTATCAAATAAATCAAAAGAACTGTGCTGGATAAAATCACATTTCATAACTTCAGCAAAGTTCTGTTTAGTCAAAGTGAGTCTATAGATGAAGTTCAGTGTACAATAAACACTGAAGTTATACTTTCTATTCCTGTGTACTTGATGTGTGAAATTACTGTATGAAGTAAAGGCTGAAATATACCGGAGCGTCCTCTACTACGCCACTCTACGTGCGCATGTTGTGCGCATGCGTTTCGCTGATATAGCTTCAGAAGCTGCGCAGAGGAGCAGCTGTTCGCATCGCTGCTCCCGCGGCGTTCTTTTATCACTTTATATGTTAATATAAACTTCTAAAAAATAAAAATAAAAACAGGGAGTGCTTTTCCAGCAGCCCACAGCCCACCAGGAAATATTTAAAACATCGCGCTGCCAGGTAGGACCTGAATTCATTCATTTCAGTCATCGAGTGAACGGAGGAAGAAGCGATTACTTGACTTTAGGCAAAAAAGACAAAAGAAAAGACCCACTCAGCGATAAAGAAGAGGAATTTAATTCATTTGTGTAACATACAAAACAGTCCGGCACCGGGGAAGTTTATGGTCAGACACCGCGCAAGCGTGCGCGGTCGTAAAAAAAAAGCTTTGCGGGTTCGTGCCCTGCAGGGCTGCGCTTTTGCCTCAGCGTCCGTACGTCGTACAGAGGCGTGCTGCTTGTACACTCAGGTATATTTCAGCCTAAAGGACTGTACTTTGTGCCTTTCTATCCACTGTTTGTCCTACGATTATACAAGCAGGATGCCCCGCCCTGTCAACAGAACTGAGCGTCCTGCAGGACTGCAAGGACTCGGGCTCCACTGTCCAGGAAAATGGGGAATGTGGTAAAGAGGTGAAGAAGAGAGTCCAGGCAGGATGGAGTGATGGAGAAAAGTTTCAGGAGTGAATTGTGACAAAAAGGTGTCAGCAAAGGTCAAAGGTCAAAGTTTACAAGACAGTGGTGAGACCAGTGTAAGAATTATGAGGAGGTCAATATTAATACTGACCTCTTTATCTTAATTAATTTACTTATTCAGATTGAATAGTAAATGTTCACGGATTCTGTTCTTTTTCAGTTTACCCAATATTTCTGTGGTCTTTATGATGGATAAATAAACAGAGCCATTAAGTGACAATGGACACGTTAACTTAGTTTGATATGTCAAAGAGACACTATCATTTATTTAAAATAAATCAACTAAATTAACACCATTACACTTGATTGACATGATTTCACTTTCTTTCAATTCAAATACGTCAGCACACTTGATTTAACACAACAGACATAAATACTAGATGTTACACATATTTAGTCTGAGGGGCATTTCAGCTTAAAAATATAGTTTCCAGCTTAGGTTGAGAGGGAAAAGAAATAGGAGGAAAGATTTAAGAAGAAAATTATCCTGAGCATGAGACCAGAGTGACACTTCTCATCCGACTTCTGCTAAAATCCAAGTACGTTTTGTAAACAGCCCTTTACCTTTTGACGACAGCCCGGTAAGAGGGAAGACACCAGCCTTCAGATGCACAGAGTCCTTTAGTCCCAGCACGTCCAAAACTGGTTTTAGTTTACGTTTCAACGTCTCCTGGCTTCCGCGTTGGTCATCAGAGAATATGTCAGCTTCAGGCCTCTGACTTCAAGAAGAGATGTTTCTCAAAGAAAGTTCATTAGGAACTTTGGAGCTTTTGCTCGGGGAACTGGATGGAGGCGTCCATCAGTTCTAGCTGACAAGTTAGTCTTTGGCTCTTGACCAAGCTTGACCAGCTGCAAGGCAGAGAGCTTTCAGGTCTCCGTCCATTCAAACTCTCTGTCCATTCAAAGACTGAAGCGTTTCCGCCCAGTTAGAACTTAAAAAGACAGGAACACAGAGAGGAGTTCACTTGCCTTATCAAACCCAAGGTTACAAGCCAGCAGCAGAGGGAAATGTTTAGGAACAGACAGAGAAAGCTGGAGCCTTGTTCATGAAAAACAACTGATTAAACTGTCTTCTTATTTCTAAACAAAACAGTCGGGTCTCTGTGACCCGATATTTCCCTTTAACACAGCAGTGAACACAGTTTAACTCTCACAGAATAACACAGCTTAAAAGCACACATCATGAAAATGACGAAAGTTATTCTTTTGATCACATTAGAATAAAATCAAAGATAGAAATAGTCTCTTTTGGTGACTATATTTATCAGATTATAGCTAAATGAATGATTTTGTAGTAAATGTCTTGCTTTACTGAGTGGTCAGTAAAGGTCATCACTGGACAGTTCAAAGACCCTAATTTGACCCTGGGTAGGTCCATTACACCAGCTATATTGTATGGTCTGGAGACAGTGTCATTGACAAAAAGACAGGAGACAGAGACATGGACAAAAAGACAGGAGACAGAGACATTGACAAAAAGACAGGAGACAGAGGCATGGACAAAAAGACAGGAGACAGAGACATGGACAAAAAGACAGGAGACATGGACAAAAAGACAGGAGACAGAGACATGGACAAAAAGACAGGAGACAGAGACATGGACAAAAAGACAGGAGACAGAGACATGGACAAAAAGACAGGAGACAGAGACATGGACAAAAAGACAGGAGACAGAGACATGGACAAAAAGACAGGAGACAGAGACATGGACAAAAAGACAGGAGACAGAGACATGGACAAAAAGACAGGAGACAGAGACATGGACAAAAAGACAGGAGACAGAGACATGGACAAAAAGACAGGAGACAGAGACATGGACAAAAAGACAGGAGACAGAGACATGGACAAAAAGACAGGAGACAGAGACATGGACAAAAAGACAGGAGACAGAGACATGGACAAAAAGACAGGAGACATGGACAAAAAGACAGGAGACAGAGACATGGACAAAAAGACAGGAGACAGAGACATGGACAAAAAGACAGGAGACAGAGACATGGACAAAAAGACAGGAGACAGAGACATGGACAAAAAGACAGGAGACAGAGACATGGACAAAAAGACAGGAGACAGAGACATGGACAAAAAGACAGGAGACAGAGACATGGACAAAAAGACAGGAGACAGAGACATGGACAAAAAGACAGGAGACAGAGACATGGACAAAAAGACAGGAGACAGAGACATGGACAAAAAGACAGGAGACAGAGACATGGACAAAAAGACAGGAGACAGAGACATGGACAAAAAGACAGGAGACAGAGACATGGACAAAAAGACAGGAGACAGAGACATGGACAAAAAGACAGGAGACAGAGACATGGACAAAAAGACAGGAGACAGAGACATGGACAAAAAGACAGGAGACAGAGACATGGACAAAAAGACAGGAGACAGAGACATGGACAAAAAGACAGGAGACAGAGACATGGACAAAAAGACAGGAGACAGAGACATGGACAAAAAGACAGGAGACAGAGACATGGACAAAAAGACAGGAGACAGAGACATGGACAAAAAGACAGGAGACAGAGACATGGACAAAAAGACAGGAGACAGAGACATGGACAAAAAGACAGGAGACAGAGACATGGACAAAAAGACAGGAGACAGAGACATGGACAAAAAGACAGGAGACAGAGACATGGACAAAAAGACAGGAGACAGAGACATGGACAAAAAGACAGGAGACAGAGACATGGACAAAAAGACAGGAGACAGAGACATGGACAAAAAGACAGGAGACAGAGACATGGACAAAAAGACAGGAGACAGAGACATGGACAAAAAGACAGGAGACAGAGACATGGACAAAAAGACAGGAGACAGAGACATGGACAAAAAGACAGGAGACAGAGACATGGACAAAAAGACAGGAGACAGAGACATGGACAAAAAGACAGGAGACAGAGACATGGACAAAAAGACAGGAGACAGAGACATGGACAAAAAGACAGGAGACAGAGACATGGACAAAAAGACAGGAGACAGAGACATGGACAAAAAGACAGGAGACATGGACAAAAAGACAGGAGACAGAGACATGGACAAAAAGACAGGAGACAGAGACATGGACAAAAAGACAGGAGACAGAGACATGGACAAAAAGACAGGAGACAGAGACATGGACAAAAAGACAGGAGACAGAGACATGGACAAAAAGACAGGAGACAGAGACATGGACAAAAAGACAGGAGACAGAGACATGGACAAAAAGACAGGAGACAGAGACATGGACAAAAAGACAGGAGACAGAGACATGGACAAAAAGACAGGAGACAGAGACATGGACAAAAAGACAGGAGACAGAGACATGGACAAAAAGACAGGAGACAGAGACATGGACAAAAAGACAGGAGACAGAGACATGGACAAAAAGACAGGAGACAGAGACATGGACAAAAAGACAGGAGACAGAGACATGGACAAAAAGACAGGAGACAGAGACATGGACAAAAAGACAGGAGACAGAGACATGGACAAAAAGACAGGAGACAGAGACATGGACAAAAAGACAGGAGACAGAGACATGGACAAAAAGACAGGAGACAGAGACATGGACAAAAAGACAGGAGACAGAGACATGGACAAAAAGACAGGAGACAGAGACATGGACAAAAAGACAGGAGACAGAGACATGGACAAAAAGACAGGAGACAGAGACATGGACAAAAAGACAGGAGACAGAGACATGGACAAAAAGACAGGAGACAGAGACATGGACAAAAAGACAGGAGACAGAGACATGGACAAAAAGACAGGAGACAGAGACATGGACAAAAAGACAGGAGACAGAGACATGGACAAAAAGACAGGAGACAGAGACATGGACAAAAAGACAGGAGACAGAGACATGGACAAAAAGACAGGAGACAGAGACATGGACAAAAAGACAGGAGACAGAGACATGGACAAAAAGACAGGAGACAGAGACATGGACAAAAAGACAGGAGACAGAGACATGGACAAAAAGACAGGAGACAGAGACATGGACAAAAAGACAGGAGACAGAGACATGGACAAAAAGACAGGAGACAGAGACATGGACAAAAAGACAGGAGACAGAGACATGGACAAAAAGACAGGAGACAGAGACATGGACAAAAAGACAGGAGACAGAGACATGGACAAAAAGACAGGAGACAGAGACATGGACAAAAAGACAGGAGACAGAGACATGGACAAAAAGACAGGAGACAGAGACATGGACAAAAAGACAGGAGACAGAGACATGGACAAAAAGACAGGAGACAGAGACATGGACAAAAAGACAGGAGACAGAGACATGGACAAAAAGACAGGAGACAGAGACATGGACAAAAAGACAGGAGACAGAGACATGGACAAAAAGACAGGAGACAGAGACATGGACAAAAAGACAGGAGACAGAGACATGGACAAAAAGACAGGAGACAGAGACATGGACAAAAAGACAGGAGACAGAGACATGGACAAAAAGACAGGAGACAGAGACATGGACAAAAAGACAGGAGACAGAGACATGGACAAAAAGACAGGAGACAGAGACATGGACAAAAAGACAGGAGACAGAGACATGGACAAAAAGACAGGAGACAGAGACATGGACAAAAAGACAGGAGACAGAGACATGGACAAAAAGACAGGAGACAGAGACATGGACAAAAAGACAGGAGACAGAGACATGGACAAAAAGACAGGAGACAGAGACATGGACAAAAAGACAGGAGACAGAGACATGGACAAAAAGACAGGAGACAGAGACATGGACAAAAAGACAGGAGACAGAGACATGGACAAAAAGACAGGAGACAGAGACATGGACAAAAAGACAGGAGACAGAGACATGGACAAAAAGACAGGAGACAGAGACATGGACAAAAAGACAGGAGACAGAGACATGGACAAAAAGACAGGAGACAGAGACATGGACAAAAAGACAGGAGACAGAGACATGGACAAAAAGACAGGAGACAGAGACATGGACAAAAAGACAGGAGACAGAGACATGGACAAAAAGACAGGAGACAGAGACATGGACAAAAAGACAGGAGACAGAGACATGGACAAAAAGACAGGAGACAGAGACATGGACAAAAAGACAGGAGACAGAGACATGGACAAAAAGACAGGAGACAGAGACATGGACAAAAAGACAGGAGACAGAGACATGGACAAAAAGACAGGAGACAGAGACATGGACAAAAAGACAGGAGACAGAGACATGGACAAAAAGACAGGAGACAGAGACATGGACAAAAAGACAGGAGACAGAGACATGGACAAAAAGACAGGAGACAGAGACATGGACAAAAAGACAGGAGACAGAGACATGGACAAAAAGACAGGAGACAGAGACATGGACAAAAAGACAGGAGACAGAGACATGGACAAAAAGACAGGAGACAGAGACATGGACAAAAAGACAGGAGACAGAGACATGGACAAAAAGACAGGAGACAGAACTGGAAGTGTCAGAAATGAAGATGTTGAGGTTCTCCTTAGGAGTGACAAGGATGGATAAGATCAGGAATGAGATCATCAGAGGTACAGCACATGTTGAACAACTGGGAGATAAAGTTAGGGAGGACACACTGAGATGGTTTGGACATGTCCAGAGGAGGGACAGTGGTTTGGACATGTCCAGAGGAGGGACAGTGGTTTGGACATGTCCAGAGGAGGGACAGTGGTTTGGACATGTCCAGAGGAGGGACAGTGGTTTGGACATGTCCAGAGGAGGGACAGTGGTTTGGACATGTCCAGAGGAGGGACAGTGGGTATATTGGTAGAAGGATGTTAGAAATGCAGCTGCCAGGAAAAAGACAAAGAGAAGATCTATGGATGCAGTTAGAGAGGACATGGAGAATGTTGGAGGACAGAGGACACAGAGGACAGAGTGAGATGGAGGAGGAGGACTCTCTGTGGTGACCCCTGAAGAGAGAAAGCTGAAAGAAGAAGAAGAAGAAGAAGAAGAAGAAGAAGACAACTTACCACTGTTGTTGCTCTTCTCAGAAACGACAGACTTGGATGAGAACACACTGGTCACCTTTTGTTGAGCTGCAGGAGCAGGCCTTTGAAGAAGCACAGGCATGATTCACCATTTAACTTAACATCAGTGTAAACAACAACAACAACAACAACAACAACAACAACAACAACAACAACAACAACAACAACAACAACTACTGTGTCTTCCTTGGAATCTTACGTGTTCTTCTGTTTTGGAGGGGAGGAGTCTTCATCATCGTCTTCATCGTTTTGGTCACTGAAGCGGTCCTTTGAGTCAGAGCAGCCAAAGTCATCTTTGACAAACCTTGCCGGGGAGGAGGCCGCTTCATCGTCACCATTTTCCTCTTCATCTGCCTCCTCCTCCTCCTCCCCCTCCTCTTCCTCCTCTGAGAAGTCAAACGTGTATTTTGGCTTGGAGGCTACAAGATCAGAGCAGAGTGGTGTCAAAGCAGATCATTTTAGAGGCAGCAGCGTGATTGTTGCAGATGTTTACATCAGGATGAGCTGACAAAAACTCATCTGCTGGTGAAGATTCTCAGTCATCCAGGACATGTTAAATCAAAAAGGCGTTCAATTCAAGATCAACTGGACTTTATTTGTAACAGAAGACGTTTCGCTTCTCATCCGAAAAGCTTTATCAATTCAATGAACTAGACTGTGTGTGCGTGTGGATTTATAACAGGAGTCACGCACCATCATATGTAAATTGCAAGCTGAGGTAACACATACATGTAAATTGACAGATCACACCTTAACAGTAGGGAGTTCCCTTGAAGTCTCTGACAGCAGACACAACAACTGTATGTAAATTGACAAAAAACACCTCACAGCCCAACAACAGAGGCTTCTCAACAAACTTTGTTAGTCTAATTCACAGACAAGACACCTCTGCTCCCATCCGGTGTAAGACGTTTGTGAATCAGCCCCAAAACTGAGTTGTAAGTCTTGGAAAGTTGAAATCTCAGACCTCCTCCTCTGTTAAGAGAAGGTTTTTCTCTCTTAACATACAAAGCTTCCTTCACACCTCTCTCAAACCATCTGTGTTCTCGGTCCAAAATTTGCACATTTTCATCCTCAAATGAGTGTCCCTTGTCCGTGAGGTGAAGGTGAACAGCTGAGTTTTGTCCAAAAAAAAAACTCATCTGCTATTTCTGGCCTCAGGCACTTTGAGATCAAGGAGCTCAGGATGAATTACACTGAAATGTGACAATACAGAACAGTCCCTGTGTTATGTACCCCAGGGTGTACCTTGACAGGGTGAGTGTTTTTAAACCTCCATGTGTGTGCATGTTTGCTGCAGCCTGCTGAAGTTCCAGCAGCCTGCTGAAAAAGCACCTTTTTTTTTTCTAACCAGCCTCTAATCAGGCTTAATGGGTTGCTGCTGCTACCACCTGCTACAGCTTCCTTTTTAAGTCTGATGCTGAGAACTAATGGTGAATCCAGACCGAATGCGTTTTCTACTGCAGGAGCGTCCGGTTTACATTCAAAGTCAATGGGGGACGCGCCTCCAGGCGTCTCTTGGCATCTGGCGTCACGTCACGTGCGTGTTGAGCGTGCTGGAAATCGTTTTTCGTGCACGTGAACCCGCGTCAGCCTCCAAACCACGCATTCACCATGCTGAAGATTTTCGCCGTTCAAACTCGTGAACGCGTGTCCGACCAATCAGGAGAGTCGGGTGGAGGAGAAAGGGGGAGTCCGCTATGTGACGTGGAAACGAGGGGGCGGGGGTAATGCGCAACTAGGTGACGTATTGTTTGGGGGACACAGAAAAGACCCGCGAGGTCGTGTACTATGGAAGATAAACTCATTGGCCCTCATGCACGAACCGTTCGTACGCACAGATTTGTTCTTATACTGTTCGTACGAGTGATTTAGGATCATTTGTGGCATCCAACAATGTTTTCGTATCCTAGGATTTTTTTCAGATACGAACAAAATTTACGAGTGGTCCGGACCTGTCGTATATTTTAGGAGCGTCAGTCTGCTGTCATCCAGACGGGATTTCTCCACTAATAACTTCATATTTCGTTATTTAGAAAATATTTTGAGTTTAAAAAAGTCACGCACCACAATTGTTTTTGACAATAGGTTCTGTTTGAATTAGAATTATAATTTTAAGTTTAA